>VWZS01010212.1:0-63615 GCA_013397075.1 Rhabdornis inornatus | reverse complement strand
CCCCCCCGCCCCCGCCGCTCCCGGCACCGACATGGCCGCCGGCAGCACCGCCCCACTCCCGCCCCGGGCGCTGCTCGGAGAGTGTCCTCGCCATCGCCCCTCACCGCGGATAGGTTTGTCCTCCTTCTCCTCCTCCTTGGTTTTCCTCTGGTCGGCTCCCAGGTAATCCGGCATCGCGCCCACCCGCTTTACGCCGCACCGCGCCCCTTCCGCCCGGAACACAAACCAAGGTGCACCGCGGCCCGTGCGTAGGCAACTCCTTCCCCCCCGGCGCCNAGGTACCGCGGGCCGGAGGGGCCTGCGCCGGGGACAGGCCGCCCCCCGGCCGCTGGAGCTGGGAAATCGGCCGGTCTCCAAGAACTTTCCTGTTTATTTGACTTTAATTGTCTCCGACTCGTGTGCTGCGCCTTCGCCGGCATCGTTTCAGCCCGTGTGCGAGCAACAAGTCTGGGTTCGCTGCCGGGGGGAGTGGCCTGGGAAGGGGGAGCGGGAACGCGGGGAAGATCAATCCAAATTTAATATCGCTGCCGCGATTACCTCCTCCGTTGCCAATAGGACTGTATTTAATATTTATTTTATAAAACACGTGCGTTCCTTTAACTTGAAAGCACCTTTCCAGATGTGAGAGCACGGCGAAGCGATGGGAGGTCCCGTCTCATGGGCACTAGTGCTGGTTCTTGCACTCTGGTGTATATGGAGCCAAAGAGAAGATTTAGCGATCTGTAACCTTGTGTGATGCTCTACTTTTGTGGGTTTTGATGGGGTTCAATTAAAAAAAAAAAGTTAACCACAAAAGGTGAAGTTGCTTTTATGTTTTTGTTTATAGCATCAGTACTCTGTCAAGTGGAACCTGTGGGAAGATGGTTTGAAGCATTTATTAAGAGGAGAAACATAAATGTTTCTGCCTCTTTCCAGGAGCTGGAAGATGAGAAGGAACTTTCTGAAGAATCAGGGGACGAAGAACTGCAGCTTGAGGAATATCCTATGTTAAAAACTCTTGACCCAAAGGACTGGAAGGTATTTAGTCAATACAGGTTACCGTTAACTAGTTTTGCCCATCAAGCTTATTTGCCATGCACAGGTGCTAAAGATCTCCTTCCTCGTCCCCTCCTACACCCATCTGAATCAGTTTGTGTCCCTTACCATAATATCTGGTGTTTGAAGGCAAACATATCAAGATAAGATCTTAGTTTTGAACTGTGGCTTTTCATTTTATTGCCTGAAAGTATTAAGCATCTCTTCTCCCTGTCACCATTTCCTTTATTCTGGAGTTATATTGGCACTCTTAATATTAACAACAGCGATGCAATTTTCCAATAACTGAATTTTCTAGTGCTTCAATCCAATTTAAACTACTTGAATTTCTATGACAGTGCCTTAATTTATTGATAATCAGTTACTCAGTAATTATTAAATAATTTATGATAGTTGTTCCTATAGTCTTTTCCCAGTGTTTATTGAGAGAGGGAAGAATTCTCCCTCTTACCTTTAAGAGACGTGGAGGAGAACTGGTTTTCTGTGTGTGTTGTGTTTTGGGTTGTATTTATGAGTGTTTATTAGGGTTTGTGGTTCTTTTCTCTCAGAATCAAGACCATTATGCAGTTCTTGGACTGGGAAATATACGATACAGGGCTACTCAGAAACAAATCAAAGCAGCTCGTAAGTACCTTTCCGTCATAAGCGTAACCTTTTTTTCAGATGTACACAACTGGTTTCCAGTGAAAATACCTGCATGTTATGAACAAGGTTTTTACTGTTTCCCAGGCCCAAAAGTTTGATTCGTGTTGCTTACGAACCTTTTAAATTCATATCACAGCTCTGAAATCCAGAGGCCTAAAGCTAGGGAATAAAAAAAATTCACATTTCTGCTGTCTGGCTTGTGTTTTTTGTCAACAGCCTTGAGACTGTAACTATGCATTTCTATATTTTTGAGTCTGCAGTCAGGCGTAGTGAAAGGCAGAGGAATAGAGCTGTCCCTGCCCCATGTGTTCCCAGAGGTTCCCTTGCAGCCCCCTGAGAGTGTTTTATTGCTGCTGAGTGTTTACAAAAAGGCTGCTGTTAACAGTCATACTGGTCTGAGTGTGGCATGGGAATGGAGCATGTTGGGCTTCAGAACTTTATTTCTGGAAAGCAGTGTACTTGACTTTGCAGGAAGGATGCAAATATTCACTGAAGAAAGATTTTTAAAGACTCTGAAGATTGTTCAGTAGGCTTTCTAGGATAAGCTGATGGATTTGTGAATGGGTCTTGTGAACAATTGCCTGTATAACTGTGCTGGTGCAAGAAGAATCACTGTCTCCAGATACTTCCACATGAAAATGGATGAAAATCAGGGAATTTCCAACTTACACAGGAAATATGTTGCCTCAGGTGTTCCACACCGCTGTGGAGCATTTGCTGCTACAGAATAGATCAGCACCTGTTCTGGTGGTGGTCACTGGTCTCACTGATCTTCTGTGCAAGAACTGGAGCCTCTCTCTTAGGACCATGACAGCACTCACTTATTCCATGGTGCTGTAGAGATGTGTCTTTCCCACCTGTGTATACTATGCTTTCCTGTTTCTAAGGATTCTGATTTATTTCTCAGGAGACAGGTTGCTGTAACTGCTTGCATGGCATCTTTTCTCTGGTATTTTAGAGAGAACCAAGAAGGTACAGTGTGCATTGTAATGCAATATGGCAAGATCTTTTGGCAAAGAAGTTGGTCTAAAATCTGGTTTTACCTTTTAAACTCCCAAGACAACCTTAGTAGCACCTTCAGGAGATACTCTGTATGTGCCAGTTATGCCTTAGGATTCAAGGCTTGAGTAGAGGGAGAATTTAACCCAAAGTCTTGTGTGTATGCTCAGTGTTAGCCATGGGGAAGTGCAGCAGCATTCACAGGTTGTAGTTTTCTTGCAAAATTTCACTTTGGATCATGTTCAGAACTTCAGTAAAGGGACAGAATACAATTTTTATTTTATCTAAGCTATTTTGTTTTTCATTAGAAATAACTAAAATTACATTAATCATTCGTATTTTTTCAGTTATGAAGCTAACTGTACACTTACAAATGCTAAAGCACTTTGCTAGGCATAATAGTAGAATAAGTCTCAGAGACTTCTTCAAATGTTGAGATAGAATAGAGAATAGAGTTCCTGAGTTGTGGTTATTTTATGTCCCAGCAAAGATGAAATAATGTTAATTCTAACTATAGTGTTAAATCAAAGAAAATTCATTAACTTCTGTTTTCTGCCAGATCTGACTGCTTGGTTTGTATTTTTATTTAAGTTTCGAATTAGAGAAATGCCAGTTGGAATTACTGTATTACTTTGTAGTTTGAAACTGTTTCTGATGAAGCATTTCTAACTGTAATGTAATGCATTTATGTGTTAGATAAATCGATGGTTTTGAAACATCATCCAGACAAGCGAAAAGCTGCAGGGGAACAGATAGGAGAAGGTGATAATGATTATTTTACCTGCATAACTAAAGGTAAGCAATTGATCTCATTTGTTAGATACTCTCTCAATCTACTTGATCATCAGAAATGTATTTGTTGTGCTTCATTAAGATTTTAAAGGAATTGTCAATTCAAGCTGGAGAAGTCCTTTTCCATTTTAGAAAACTGCATCAATAAATCACATCAGGTGTAACTTCCCAGTGGTTAGAAGCAGGATGGGAATGCAGCTGACAGACGTTTGGCTGCTGTGCCAGCTGGTGACAAATGTGACACTTGTAGCAGTACACACAGAGATGAACCTCTGGAGGTGGCCCCATACCTGGGATAAATCAGTGAGCCATGGAGCAATTCCCCACAGGCACCAAGAGCAGTTGGAAAAATCTGAATTCTAATGTGCTTGCTCTGACAACAGAACATGTGTTGATTTGAGCCAGGTCATCAGTTTCTTCAGCTGCTCATTTTTGCCCACAGATGAGCAAGTGAACTCAATTGAGTAACATTTCTCTCTTGCCTGTAGTGGTGGACTTGGCAGTGCAGGATTAATGGCTGGACTCTGATTTCAGAGGTCTTTTCCAACTTTAATGATTCTGTGACCCAGAACACCACTGCTGGCCAATTCCAAAGCTATAGGGGCTGTTTTAGGCGTATGACTTACATCTCCAGAAATGCTTGAGTGCTTGGCTTTTTCATTTATTTTAAACAAATTTTTTCACTCCATAAGGTTGAAGCAGGAGGAAATCTTGGAATTTGTATTTATAAACTTCTTTCTCTGAATGTCTTCTTACACATACTAGTTAGTGTGAGATATGTTAGACAAACTAATGTTTTCAGCCTCCTTTGGAGTTGTCAGAAGGAGGAAGGTTGCCCAAGGAAATAGTTTTTCTGTCGCAGTCCTCTCAGAAACTGTCAGATATCTCTGATGAGAACTACCTGCACATGAATTCAGGAATATGCTCTGTATTCTACCTGCATGGAGCAAAATATCATAGAATCTTCCTTAACTGCTTACAGTCCAAGTTTGGGGGTAAACAGAAAGGAAAGCACAAAGTAGCAAAGAAAAGGAATAATGCTCCCAGGCAGCATTTTGGAGGAAGGAAATACTAAAATGGAATTGTAGGAAATTGTAGGAGTAGGAGCAAACAGTAACGAAACAGAGAGAAGAAACTTGGAAAGGTGGGAGAACACAGGTTGGATTCAGAACTTGTTCTGACAAAGGAATGTATGGGAGATACAGAGCTGGGGGAGCTGAGTGTGTGGGAGTAGAACTGGGGATCTGTAAGTGGAAGGGACATCTCTTAAATGGAAGAGGAACCAGTAGATGTGCACAGGATTTCCTGCATCAGGAAAATGGTATGAGGGTTACTGAGGCAGGATAATTGGGTTCATCTGGCGTGTTGGTAAAGTCCTTGCCCAGAGGGAAAGGGCAGACTGGAGACAGCAGCTCACTGGTGGCCACTGTCATTCCTTCCTCTCTCCACTGACATGTGCAGTGAGATCAGTTTACAGAACTGCGGAGCACCAAGGTCTCCTCTAGGTTATCACCTCCTACATCCAGCCTTCATGGTGCAGTGTCCTCTGGCAGGGGTGCAGGCACAGAAGTCCATGAATGATTGCAACACAAACTTGATTCCTTTTTCATTCTCACTGAAAAACAGTAGTCCTTGTAAAACTCCACAGTTCATTGAGAAAGAGTATTGAAGCTATAGTTTGTACGATTTCCAGAATATACGATTAGTAATGTAATGCTCCCCAACTGCAGGAGTGTAAGAACAGGAAAACAGGGAGTGTTTGCATGTTTTGGAGCGTTTGTGTGGAATTTTGTATTCTATGCAAGATTCAGTATAACTTTATCATGACCTGCAAAAATTCTAAAGAATGGTTCCTGTTCTTGCCCATTCTGACAACACATTTCAGGGACTGCCTTTACTCTGTGCCGTAGTAGACCATTTTGTCAATTTATCTGCAAGGATCTGGTGTAGGATAAAAGTCTGAAGATGACGTGCCCAAACTCCCAGTGTCTGAACAAAATTTACTGCTATGAAATTAAATATTACCTGTTTTGTTACGTCTTAATGGTTAAACGTGTTCTTTTTCATAAATGTTTCCCTCCCACTTAGTTTAACAGGAATAGACAGCAACACTTTTTGGTGTCACTAAAATAACTAAATATCAAGCTGAACAGAACACTACAGATAGATCAAACACAGATCTGAGAACATCTTTTTAAACATTTACAACTTTATGTTTGGTAACTTTCAGCTTATGAAATACTATCTGATCCTGTGAAACGACGAGCATTTAACAGCATAGATCCAACTTTTGATAACTCGGTACCTTCCAAAAGTGAAGCAAAAGAAAACTTCTTCGAAGTTTTCTCACCAGTTTTTGAAAGAAATGCCAGGTAAGCTATATCTGACTGCCTCTGCCGTTGCTGGAGAATCAGCAGTCACAAACTCTTCTGACATTGTGTTTATAACAGGAGATGTATTAATTTGCTAGAAATGTAATACAACTAAAATAGTTGCAATTATTTTTTATTTAATTTAAAAATAATCTGAACTGTCACACTGATGGCATTGAATTTGACCCATGCAATTTTATAAGTTCTCAGCTGCATATTACCTACTGCCCTTTTTGTACAGCTCATTGTTTCATCTTAAAATTAATTACAATACGAAATGTTTGTGTGCTGCTGACTAAAAATTCCTTTTTTAAATTAATTTTTCTGAGAGTGAGACCTTAACAGAAGACGGTAGTTATAGTCACAATTTTGCTGGTTAAAAGAGAAGATAATTGTAACTATCAATATTTGGTGGTTCTCTCTTACATTTTGTGACTTTTTCTGCATTTGATTAATGGTTGACAATTCACTTGGTATTAGGGTTGTCACAATAGAAACCTGTCAATGTTTCCCTGTATAAAAGTGCTTAATTGCATGAGGCACTTTACAGCATTCTGAACAATTATTATTTAAAGTAGTCTTACTGAATTTATCAAGTATTCCATAGACTTCAGACCCTGATCTGTGGTTGTCAGATGAGGTTTTTTCCTTCTCTGCAATGAAAATTGATGCTGTGTCATGAACAACAAATTCTAGAGCCTGTGAAAGATTTCCCTAGAAAAAAATGCAGTAGAGGCAGAGTATGCATTATTCCCTTGTACTCCATTAGAATATGTGGGAGACTTCCTGTACCCTACCACAGAGCCGAGTTTTTCACAGAGCACTTTTTGTCCTCTTTCTGTAAGCTCCTCTACGAGAAGAATGTGCATGGAGAAGTCAATATCTACAAATATAGCTTTTGCTCCATCAGGTCTTTTTGAGGCACAAGGCAAGAGGCACTCAGGCAGGAGAAGGTCTTTTTTGAGGGAAACTCCCCCAAAAATACCCAGTTTGGAGGATACTTGGGAGGAACTCTCCTGTTCTGTTCCTCTTTCCTGGTGCCCCCTCTGTGTTGGTGGGAGGGAGCCTTGGATTTTGATTCTGTACTTAACAAATGCCATGTTATGAAGATTGTATGCATTACTTCTTGAATATATCCATGTATTTTCAGGTGGTCAAATAAGAAAAATGTACCTAAACTTGGGGACATGAACTCCTCATTTGAGGAGGTAGATGCATTCTATTCCTTTTGGTAAGTGAGCTGATGCCTCCATTTCTATTCAGTGTTCAAGATACGCAATATAAAGGGCTTGCAGACCCTTTGGTGTGTGGGTTGTTCACTGCGGGCTGTCACAACCTTGTAACGTCACAAAATTACCCCACAGCTGTTTGTGCCTTCCATAAACTGAGCTGGCTTTCTCCTGGCTAATCCATCCACTTGTAAATTCACAGTTGCAGTGGGAATTTTTGATGGCAGTGGCTGAGAACTGAGCTGACCCACAGACTGGAACTCAGGTTTATCTCACCTATACTGTGTTTTTAGTGGAAATGTTGTACGTGTTTAAGCTCCCCTAGTAAAGGAAGGTGTGTTTAGTCCAAGAAAGTCAGTAATGTTTATGGCTTGCCTTACCGGCTAAATATGGGTGCTCACACAAAGATTAATTTATCTCTGAACTCTACAGACTGCACTGCATTTCCACTGTCTATGATGGGAGGTTAGACAGCTATAGACATTTCGAGTGGGCAATACCGATGCCATCCTGAAGTAGACTATGTCCCACAGTGCAGAGAGGTGTAAATCATATCCTGCATTTTTACTTAACATAGTGGAATCACTGTAGGTGCAGTATAATTGTAAATTATGTCTTATAAATTGTAAACAGCAGTATAGTTGCCTACAAACACATTACAGTAAAAAAGGTAGCTGATTTTTAACAGATTTGCTGTTTTTTTCATTCGCTTTTTTTTTCTTTTCTTAAATTTACTTTAGGTATAATTTTGATTCCTGGAGAGAATTTTCCTATTTAGATGAAGAGGAAAAAGAAAAAGCAGAATGGTATGTAAGTAAAAATAATTTTGACAGGAGACTGAGAGATTGATACAGCAAGATTTTCCAACTTTCTCTTAGACTGTAAGTCATAGGAAGAAAGGTAGCTGAGCCAAGTCTGAATTTCACTTAGGGGTCAGTCACAGACTTGAACTGAACTTACTGTGGGCTTCTTCATGTAATTGAAGTAGTTCCTGTTTGCCTCACAGAGGTATATCTGAGGTGCTATGAAATGTGTGTTCATTTAAGTTCAGACTTGCACTTCCTGCTAGTCCCAAGCACAGGTTGAACCTGGAGCCAGGACAGTGGATGAGCATGCAGGTATCGTTTCTCTCTTTAACTTGTACTGAGAAAGTGATACTTCCTAGAATTTGGAGAGATGAGTTCTGATGGCTTGATGTTAATAAAAAATATGTATTTGTTGATGTAGTGATAGTTACTGAATTACTCAGACCATGTTGCCATTGGAAAATCCTTCCTACACTTAAAAACATAGAAAGTTCAAGTTGGAGCACCAAATCATTTAGTCTTAACACACATTTCACAGGACACAAACCTTTCACTTAGTAATCCTTGAAAATCCTAACTTGCATTGTATGAATCTCTTCTTCCAAGTTTGGATAGAAATCAATTTTGTATTTAGATTCAGTGGTTGGCTTGCTTTGTGCTAGAAACTGCCATATTTAGGCTGTAGCTAGGCATTTCTCTTCTCTTGTGCCTCCTCCTGCTACTGAAGTTCTTGAGCCTCACCATACCCACTATTCTCTCCTGTGAAGGCACTGTAATCAATTCCCTATCACTTGTACTTGTGGTAAATCACACAGGTGAACCTCTAGATTTCTCATTGGAAGGATCTTGAATTACTTGCACAGCTCTTTTTTCCTGCTCATTCCTGTCATTAGTATCCTTCCTCAAAGATGTTTAGACAAATGGTACCTAAATGCTGTACTTAGGAGACATCTGCTGTTCAGATGTCATGATTCTTGCTACCCCTTCTTGCCAAAGGTGATTGATGTTGCTTGTGTTTTAAAGCTTCAGTCTACTCATATTAGTCTCCTTCTCAATTATGGGGATTGTTTTCTTTGTTCTGAGGTATAGAGTGCTTTGGGTTGGAAGGAGCTTTAAGTCCCAGGTAGTTCCAATCACCCTGCCCCCTCTATTGTTCTCTGTGTGGTTGTGTGGATGAGGCTATAGACCCCCGCTAAAATTTGCCTCTTTCTTGACAGCACTGTTAAATATTCCAGATTATTTAGTTGGCCCATCTATAACCTGAGCTGTATTTTACTGGAGTGAATCTGGCATGAGTGCCCAGAATATCATGCTACTTAACAGAGTGTTGTTTCTTTGGGTTTACTTGACATGACTATATTCTGCAAAACAAGATGATTGTGCCATTGCTTATACTGCTGTCCTTTAATTACTGTATGCTAGCATTTCTGTTGTTTTGTCTGAGTTTAATGTTAGGTAAGCAAGCGGATTGCATTTTGGAAATAAAGTCCATGATCTCATTCCCTACAATGACAGATAAGCAGCTTGGTTTCTCAGGTTTATATAACTATGTAAACACTTAGCATTTTTTACATGAGCTCAGGGCCTGGAACTTCATTTTTTGAAGTCTATTTTTGAAGTATTCACAGAAGAACATCTGTGTGGGGGAAACTATTTAAGAAGCTTGTTAATGAATTTCTAACAGTGGCACTGTAAAGCATTAGCACTGAACTATGCTTTCCCTTTTAGTCGAGATGAAAGGAGGTGGATTGAAAAGCAGAACAGAGCTGCCAGAGCACTGAGAAAAAAAGAAGAAATGAACAGAATTAGGACTCTTGTTGGTGAGCACACAAACTGCTGTTCTTTAAAGAGAGATTAGTTAACTAACTGTGGAAATCTCCTGGCTGTCTTCTATACATGATGCTTTCTTTCTTCTGCCAGACAATGCATACAGCTGTGATCCCAGGATAAAGAAATTTAAGGAGGAAGAAAAGGCAAAGAAGGAAGCAGAGAAGAAAGCAAAGGTAGAAGCAAAACGAAAAGAACAGGAGGCAAAAGAAAAAGTAAGTGAAGTACTTTATTTGGGTTGGAAAACTCTGCTTCATTCACACCTGATGCACTGCTTCAGGTTCTAGATGTGTCAGAAGACTACTGATAGAATTACACTGGGGTTCAAAGATGTGTTGTCTTTGATGCCTGTGCAGCAGGCAGTGCAAGGCTGGCAGCCTTCAGAGAATGAGATGGAAACAAGGAACGCAGATCTGAAACACAACACCTTTGAAAACCGAGTTATTTTGTTGCATACGCTTCCTCTGGTTTCAAGGAAAGCATTAAGTGCATAAAACGGGTATGTCTGCTTGCCTGGTGCATGTGGTTTGTGAATGGTTGGTTGGTATGAAATGCTTTGAGGTAACAGAACGTACTTGATAAATACAAACAGTTTGGAAAAGATGGCTCTGAAAGTATCGGAATGAAAGGGAGCTGTAAGGTGCAAAAAAGTAACTTAAAAGACATTAGAACACTGCAAAATATGTCAGTGATGCAGAAGAAATAGTGGACCACGAAGTTTATACTCCTGAGGCAGGCGTAAGAAATTACGTACAGTTTTATATCTTTGTTGTAGAGGAAGTCAGGATTTATAAACTGAGGGTCCTCACACTGAGTACTTGACTTAATGCCAAATGGTATATGTTTCATCATCTCCCTCAAATTTCTTGGAAAACCAAACATTAAAGTATTAATGCATTTTAAAACCCCCAAACATACAAAACTCCATCCAAACCAGAAACAACACATTTTGATACTGTATGACTGAATGACCCTGTAAAAATATGACTTGGAGGATTTTTTTACTTGGATTTTTTTTCATTTTGATTGCAGCAAAGACAAGCAGAATTAGAAGCAGCGAGGTTAGCAAAAGAAAAGGAGGAGGAAGAAGTTAGGCAGCAAGCATTAGTAGCAAAAAAGGAAAAAGAGATACAGAAGAAAGCAATCAAGAAAGAAAGGCAAAAACTCAGAACAACATGCAAGGTATGTAACTATTATTAGAATAAAATACCGGTTACATCAGACAAATTACTGTTTGCTTAGATCAGACCATATCACACATTTGCTTGTTCTTGGGGCTGGAGATGGGTATGGAAAGTGGGTTTACTAAAAAAAACAAAATACTAAAACACGTACATACATGGGTACGAGTTATGAGTAAAGCTGACCAAATAGGTCCAAATGCAGCAGTGGCTGAAGAATGCTGTGTGTTAAGCCTTTGTCTGAAGGAATAGGACAATAAAGTTCAAGAACTTTGTAGAACGTGTATTTCTGCTTCCAGAACTGGAATTACTTTTCTGATAATGAGGCAGATTGTGTTAAAATGATGGAGGAGGTGGAAAAGCTTTGTGATCGTCTTGAGCTAGCAAGGTAAGTCTTCTGCTGCTGCTCTCTTCTCATTTTGATACCCATCTTTCTACTAGCTCTCCATTGTAACTTAATAATTTATTTTTAGTCTGCAATGCTTGAATGAAGCACTTACATCCACAACAAGGGAAGGAGGAAAGGCGGCTGTAGTAAAACAGGTAATTATGCTGAGTGTCAAATCAAAATAACAGAATAATTTGTGAAATCAACCTGTCTGAATTGAAGTAAGATACAGCATAGCTGCTGTGGAATTGTGCTTGTTAAAAGGCTTGATTTTCAGAGTCCACAGGCAGAGGGATCTCTGCTCCATTTTACATTGTGCAGCTCATGGCTGGTCAAATTAACAGGGCCACCCAAGAAAAAAATACACGTTTTTATCTGTAAAGTACACAAAACCTTCCTCTTGTATACTATACAGAAACTAGAGGAATTTCATTTTGCCCAGCAACATGTAGCAGTTACCTTGTGGGAAGGAGGGCATATTAACCTATTCTCTTATGCAAGAAAAATCCTAGTCTAGTGTCTGTGACTTGGGGATAGATCCACAAAAGGGCATTTAAGTGTGCTGCAGGCTGATACCAAGGAATGGGAAATGCAAGACACAAGGAATCAAAATTTACCAAAACTCAGCAAGGATCTGCCTATGTTTGCCATTGGGGAAAGCCATTTGAACTAAAAGCTGAACCTACATCCTGCAGAAAGAGTAAGGTGCCTTCTCTCATCCACTTTGGATTCACAACTGTGAACTTTTTTTCCATGGCAGTGAATAGAATCTGCTCTCATCCCAGGGTCAGATTTACTCATCGGACAATTTAAGACTGAAATGCCTCTTGTTCTACAGGGGACTGAATTCAATATTCCATTCTCCAGGAGGGTGTTCCAAATGCAGGGCAGTCCCCTTTCTATCTGTTAAAACTATTACACTAAAAATTATCTATCAGGTAACTTTTCTTCTGCCAGGAAGGTTTTATGAAATAAGTTTCTTGCTCTTGCCTTTGGACATCCTGCCAACAACCGTAAGTGCACATCTCTTCTAATATTGCCTAGATTGGACTGGGCCCACTCAGAAGCACATGATTAAAGATGTGTCACACCATAGTCTTGAGATGTGATTACAGGTCACAAAAATGTGCAGTGGGTTAACTTTTTTAGCTCACTAAAAACTACATATGGCCATCTAACCCTGAGTACACACTTAGTAACTAAAATCTGGGATTCATTCTAACTTAGAAGTTCTCTGTTACTGTGGTTGTACTGACATAATCAGGCTTAGATACCAGTTAGGCTGGAATATTTGAGAATCGGTGTATTCAACATGCATGTTTAGTTGCCCTCACTGGTCTTAGTACTTTTGTGGATCTGTCCCTCTAAATCAAGTGTTAGCCTAGACATTCACACAAGGTTGAAAACTTTTGCTTTAATTCTGGGGGTGTTCATTTAATTTCCTAGTGAACCTGTGATGGAGTTCTGCTATTAACTCCTACTCTTTGAATCCTAAAAATATACATATGGAATGAAGGGAGATAATACTGGAACAGATAAGCTCCTCTGTTTCCTTATGTATAATATACAGAACAGAAATGAAGCAAAATCCAAGGTTCAAAGCAAGTTCTGAGGGGGTTGTGACACTGTAAAATTTAACAATAATTCAGTAAGTAAATAAATAATGCTTATTTACAATCTTTAGATAGAAGAAATAAATGAACAAATAAGGCGAGAGAAAGAAGAGGCAGAAGCTCGTATGCGCCAAGCAACAAAGAGTTCAGAAAAGTCAACCACTGGCGGTGGAGGGGGAAGCAAAAATTGGCCAGAGGATGATTTACAGTTGTTAATTAAAGCTGTGAACCTCTTTCCAGCAGGGACTAACTCAAGGTACTTCTCAGGTTTGGTGCTAAAAGCCCTACTAACAATTTTTAAGTAAATAACAAGCATAACATATTTTCAGATCATCCCAAGTACTTTGTCAGTATAAGGACTTCCTAACCATCCTTTTCCTTGACTCGCAACTCAGCACCACCCTGGTAATGGACTGAGGCCCAAATCTGGGGGGAAACAAGACACAGGGCCAGAGCTAACTCCAGTGACACAGAACACACTCCAGGGTAGGCTCCAGTCCTTAAAGCAGACAACAAAATCACACCAGTGACAGGGGTGCAGCTGGGTAGGAATACAAGTGTGTGAGCTACTTTTAGGGGCTCCACGATGAATGCGAGGCTGGTTTCTCCTCCACATGGTGGAGGAAAATATCCCAAGATAGGAGTTAAGTGCACCAGCTTTCTTCAGGGGAGAGCCAGGGGAAAAGGGAAAGGCTGAGATTTACAGAAAGCAGTACTGGCACTCAGCTTACTGCTAAGCATCAAAAACAGGAGCACGCTGTAAATACTTTTTCCCCGGAACAAAATGCCTTCTTCCATTTAGGATTACAAAGATTTCAAACCTCCATTACAAATGGATGCTTACTGAAAAAAAAAATAGCTGCCATACTCATGGATGTGGTATAGTGCCTGTTTCTGCAGCTCAGCAGTCCCCAAGGCTCCTGTCTGATCAGCAGTATATACTGCCTTCCAAGAATCCACTAGGAATAATCTTGGGGCTAGAGCTGTTACAGCTCTCTCCTGTTTAAGCCCCTTTACCTGATGTTTAGGTATTCTTCTGGGGGACAGTAGACATAGGGTTAGTAACTTGTCAGCCCTTCAGTGCAGCCTGCAGTATTTAATGACAGAGGTGTTTTGGGAATTCAGGAAAGCAGCAGCTAAGCAGAATTTTGATGATTAGAGGTTTGCACTTACCTACATTCTACCCCATCCTTTTTCTGTATTGGGAACCAAGAAGTTCACCCAAGCTGATTGAATTCTTCAGTTAATGACTGAAAGCTTTCTAGAGTGTATTTCAGTATGTTTGAACTTACTCAGGAGTTGATGAAGCGTACAGGAGCTTGACCATAGCTTGTATAAAGGTAAGGTATTATGTAATATGCTGGTTTATCCTTTCTGTTCTTGCTTTAGGTGGGAAGTTATTGCCAATTACATGAACTTGCACTCTACTACTGGAATAAAACGAACAGCAAAAGATGTCATCAATAAAGCAAAGAGTCTCCAAAAGCTTGGTATCTATATTATCTAATTTTTGTAATAACATGGTCTGCTTGCTTCTGTACAGCTGACTTTTCTCTCAATGGAGATGTGTTTCTTGAGAAAATCCTCTGTACAGCCCCAAAAGAAATGTAGTTCAGATGGAAGATTTAGAGGAGCATTTATGTGATTGTGTTTTCATCCTAATGGCTCTTTTGTAAGTCACCACCTCACAAGCAACTCTCAGCAACTCTCTTAGTGTAGCTTGATGCTCTGATGTCTGGGGCACATGAAATGCCAGGGCTCAGAGATAGATAAATGGGCTCTCAGAAAGTTCCCTACAAAGGAAGGCATCTAAAATAAATGGAACTGATGAAGCTCTAGAGATACTTTAAAAAAATAAATGGAATCCAACACCAGAGTAAGAATCCTGAATGAATGTAGCTCATCTCCTCTTCAAAAATGAATATAAAAATTAAGCCTAGAGAGCTCTGGAATAAGGTCACAAGGAAATTATACATTTCACTACAGAAGGAAAAAAAAACCAGTAAGTTTTCAAGAGGTTTCTGCATTACAAACCACATTGTGGCACAAGGAGCACCTGGATTTTCCGTGTTCGTGCCTCTGACATGGTCATACCCTGGGCAATGCATGAGTTTTGTGCTGCAGCCTTTACTTGAGAGAATAAATCCCTCTTGATTTTGGTGAAGTTGCAGATTGAGGTTTAAGACTATATGGAAGAAGTATTCCTCTGAGCACTATAAAGCAGGATAAAGGTTGGAGAATCTGACATTCTGAGAAAAGTTTATTGGACCCTGAATGATTTTTAATTGCTAACCTCTTTACCATAGTTTTAAAATAAGTAGGAATTGAATTTTATGATTTTGTGATTATTGAAACTAATCTGCTACAGTATGTTGTTATTATTACATCTCGCTTTAATATTCTTGCAATAATTATTCTCTTTAATGTGTGTTGCTCATAGACCCTCATCAAAAAGATGACATAAACAAGAAAGCATTTGACAAATTTAAAAAAGAACATGGTGTGGTGCCTCAGATGGACAGTGCTGCCCCCTCAGAACGATTTGAAGGTAAAGGTGAAAAGGGAACCCTTCTTGTGCACTTGTCTCCCCTGGGTGTCTTAGGAAGAAAGTAACCCAAAAATTACTCAAGATTTGCTTACAAACTTTCATAGCAAATAAGTGATCCAGGCTCTGGTGCCAGATTTGAGGGTTTCTGGTATATACAATATGTCCCAAAACTGCGTGGATTTTAAATCAACTATAATAGGTTTTACAATATTTTCTAGACTGTTTTCAAAATATCTATTCTTGCTGACATTTTTGTATGTAAAACAGGATCACCTCTAGATTCATCCCCTTGGACTACAGAAGAACAAAAACTTCTAGAACAAGCATTAAAGACTTATCCAGTAAATACTCCTGAAAGATGGGAGAAAATAGCAGCAGCTGTTCCAGGCCGGTCAAAAAAAGACTGCATGAAGCGATATAAGGTAAGGTCCCTTACCTCCTCCTAGGACTGGCACTAGTCCAGGTCTTGAGAGAATCCTTTACTTTTAGTGTTCCATTGCCTCCCAGAGATAGTATCTGACAGAGGCAAAATTATGGAGCCTTATGGGAAACTTCTTATTTTGGTAACTCAACCCCAAAAGAGAAGTAAGGACTAAATGTTTCTCAGTGAAAATAGTGGCTCTGGAATCTGGGAAGGAAAGTTTGTCTCAGGAAATTTGTCTTATAGTTTGACAGCAAGCTCTAGCAGATGGTGAAGTCCTATCCCTAGCCTCCTGTAGGTAAAGTTCCTAGTATAGGAGCATTGACCTTCCATCAGTTGATTGGTTTCTAAGAGAAATTGCTTTACAGTATTAAACTAAGTATATTTCTCATTATGTTGAGAACTAGAGTGTTTCACAGTGAATATATGTAGTGTTCAAAACCACAGTATTGTTCACAAGTTACATGTTTAGTGAAGTTTCTTTTTTCCCCATCTCTTCAGGAACTTGTGGAAATGGTCAAGGCAAAGAAAGCTGCTCAAGAACAAGTGATGAATGCTACTAAAGTCAAGAAATGACTCTTACTGACAATCCTTATTTTATAATAAAAATGCAAATACTGTACATGTTTCCATTCCTTTCTTCATTATACGGACACACAGGAGGAGCTGGTTCTTGAGTTTTAATCTTCTCAAAAGCAACTCCAAAGTTTTAAACAGGGATGTAGTTGGTTTGTTGGGTGTTTTTTGTTGTTTTCCTGTTTTTTTAAAGCTAAAATATGCTGGAAGTTCTTGTTATTCACTACTCACGAAGCCAATGCATGCCACTGCAGATTTTGGTATACTCTGGAAGTTGTTCAATTGGACCTGGAAGTTAAAGAAAGCTGGCCATGACACATGCTCAACTCACAGCAAGTAGTCTGGGTGGGTTAGGGGAGGATAGGGAAACTTATACCACATACCCACGGCAGCAACTGCAGGATGCTTATCATAGATGTACTTTGTGCAGATTTCCCTAATAGTCTGGGCATCAATAGCCTAAAAGGGGTAAAAGAGGCATCTTTGTTACAATCCCATCTTAAAACTGTTTCTGATCTTAATTTTGTAAAATCCAAGGCAGCAGGCAACAAAACACTTGAAAGTTTTCTCAGTTGGAAATGTCTTCTCAGCTGAACAAGAAATACAACTTCTATATTGTAACATTCTGTAGCAAGTAATTTTCTTGATGGCGCTTTAAAAGTTGCAACACGAGTGCTACTTACTTCAATTCTTGCCTCAAGTTCTGGAATTGGGATTCGGCGCTTATAACACAGCATTTGTCTTCCAATGTCTTCACAGATTGGTGTGGACCCTAAAATACAGGAAAAAATGCTTCAGTTATCAGCCTACAGCTCCACAAAGAATAAAAAGTTCTCATAAGTCTCACCATCAAGTTGTAGCAGCATATTTGTCTTTAGAAGATTTTTTGCTCTAGCTACTTCATTTTCTGTAACACTTGTGCAAAGTCTTATCCTGAAAAACAGTTTAAATCCAAAGGCATTAAATAATTGTTGTCTGTAGCACACAAAATTGCCTGTGATAAGGAGGTGTGTAGGCATTACTGCACCTACCAGGCACTACTTTTCTGTAGACAAAGCTGGTAAGACAGCTTGGAAAACAAGCCATGGAGACAAAGCAGCAGCCTAAGAGAGTAGGGTTTTGGAAGCATACCAACATACCCAAGAGCAAGCTCTTTCTCTTAGAAGAGCTGTATTTCATTTTATTAAATAAATATTTTGAGGCAAGTGCAGTCTGTACTTGTTAACTTGAGAATGGATGTTACTAAGAAAGTAGGAGCCAAGCGAGTAGATAAGAGGTAATTAGCCAGAAGGCAATCCATTACTTCCTGGCTCCTCTCTTGGTGAGATAATGACTTGCCACACTGCCTAGGGAACATTTTGTGCGGAGAAGGGGATGCATTAAATTATAAATTCTTGTCCCAGGAATCATCTGTATCTTCCCTGCAGCGAACAGAGTCAAAGTGATAACCTTTTTCTCCATGACTTAACAAGGATCTCACAGAATAATGGTATATGAGAAGTGATTTATGTGATTAAAGAAACTCCTCATTTTCAAGACTTGTTTCAACTTCACCCACTTTAAATCAGTGCTCTTAAGTAACATGTATGTGTTTTTTAATAGCATCTGCCATTCAAGTTTTACAGTTGCATCTATAGACATCCTTCAAAACAGATTTAAGCCTCAGATGAATGAATACTGTCTAGAATCATAGGTTTCAAAATTCCAAATGTAACAGCTCAAATTTCATTTCCCTGTGTATTTACTAGAGCTGTCTAAAACCAGCACCTGGTACATCAACTGCAACTGCAAATTGGGTGACTACTAATACTGTCTGGTAATTGCACATTCCTTATTCTCATCCACAAATATTTACTCTTTCAGAGGTGGCACTTGCAGCTCACAGGCTGTACACTGACTGAATAGTATTCTAAAAGGTCTGACAGTTTCATAACTTCTGCCATTTGCCAGTCAAAAAAAAAAAACAAACCCTGCTGTGTTTTCTTGTACAAGGAACAAAATCTACATCTTAAGCTATTCACTCCAGGTAAGGGTGCCAAAAACTAGGTATTGGGATTTGGCTTTGGGTGCCAAAGTTTAGAATTTGATCTGTTTGTTGTTCCAAGGCAAGCCCAAGCAGAGAAAAATATTCTCTTTAAATACTTTCTTTTTAAGTTGTATTCCTCCACTAAGAACAATCTTTTCAGAGAAACACTTGGTAGCTTACCATTCTCTCTGAACAAAGTGCACCATGTCCTCAATAGTGGATGGCTCACAGACCATATACAGTCCCCACAGCCCTGTGTCAGTGTAGCAGGTATTGAAGGACTGGAAACTGTGACACAGGTTACCATGGCAGGCAATCTGAGCAAGTTTACTGGACAAATTCTGCTGAGGCAAAATAAAATATTACTTTACGAAGTTTTTTGAAAGCTTAGTAGTCACCTCCATGATTCCCCATTTTAATTTCAATGGTGACAGAACATGCAGTAGTAGCTACAAGGTTAATTATTAGCTCTTCATTTCAACTATTTCTTTCCTTTCATTTAATACCGCATTTCAAAATAATACCCCAGATGTGATCCAAAATCATAAAGACGCTTAGGTTCAATAAAGGGACAATTAATTACTGATACCCACAGGTTCTGATGACATAGAGGTATAATACATCCTACTTTCCACAAGGGCTGGCAAACCTCAAGTTATCTCTAGTCCAGTGGTTTGGAACCACTTCCTAAGATTCTCCTAGATCCTGGGTAACAATTCTCTCAGACTCACAACTGGATCCCCTTTTCTGTCCTGGCAGTGCCCAAGTCAGGGAGATCCCACCAACCTCATTAAGAGAAGGACAGTGCTTGCAGGTTCACTCACCACGCCTCCTCCAAAGGACCGATCCCAGTTCCCTATCAGAGTATTGGCTACCATGAGTGGGATTGTATCCGGGTCTGACCAGCCAGCTGCTTCAACAGCAATGGCCAGGTGTGCCAGGGGCATCTTGTCATCCCTTATCCGAATCTGGAACACAGGAGAGCAGCTCCAGTGCAACCTGTACATGCTCATGCAGAGGGCAAGTTAAACAACAGAAAACAGACTTTTCCATTACAGCTAGATTACAAAACATGCACTAAAATTAAAGCATATGAAGATAAATTTAACATCAGCTTTAATGGGGCGTCCCCTGGGGCAATTTCAGATCACTGTGCCAACATACACAGAGAGGCCATTACAAGTAATTTTATGACTACCAGCAATAAGGAAATCTCATGACTTCGTAAAATTTGAATAGAGATGGGAATAGAACATGGATGCCTCAGTTCTCTGCCACATCCTTTAAATGAGTAATTATCAACAAGTGGAAATGCTCCAACACCATAGTTCAAGAGGATAAAAGGAAAGCAGGAGCAGGGATAAGGAAGTGATGAAGCATAAAAAGTGGTGGCAGTGAGGCTTGTCCTAAGGATTCCCAACTAAGGATGTGGAAAGCAGCTACTCCACTGCCATCACTGGGGGCAAGAAACCTTTTCATGTGCTGAGTCCATGGCAGAGCAGCCCTCTCTCCTCACCAGAGAGCAAGTGCCAGGGGATGTAAGGGCCCAGCTCAAAAAGCCACCCAGCAGCTTACCTCACTACCTGTGAAGCTACAAGGTGGCAGGGGTGGCAGTCCTCCTTCTGGAGCAGATGGCAAGTTACCAAAATGGCACTTCGCCAGGTCAAGCAGTTCATCATGAGAGACCCCTGAACAAAGGTATTTCACATGGTTTGTGAAGTTACTCTGTAAACAGTTAATTTAAATTGCTGCACAGTTTAAAGCCTCAACCAAGCAGTAATTTTTTGTGCCCTTCCTTTAATACCCCACTTTCGGATTCGTCCCACATTCCCTTTATACAGAGCAAGATCATCATGATCCCCCCTTCTTGGTTCTCTTTAACAGCCTTCCATTAAAACTACATCAAATCAAGCTCTTTGCTCTCTTTCAAGCCTCAATGTTAATTCTTTCTCTCTGGATTCCTTGCTATTGCCCTCTTCACACTTCTAGGACCCTTTTTTCCTGCCCATATGGAAGAATTACTTTGGCCTCCACTTCTTCTTCCTGATTTAAGGTTTCTGGAATATTACTGAGAGGAAAAGGGAACAAAAGCTCAAAGGGAATGAATGCATAAAACATACTGGGCTACACAGGGCTAACAACAAACAGGACCTACTGAACAATGGGTAATTCACCACGCTGTTCCCACAGACCCAGGCCATGGTTTCAAGAACAGTTTCACATGATCAAGGATGAGTATCCCATACTGACCTCCAGCAGCAGCCAAGACCATTCTGGGTCCTTTGTAATGTGTTGTTATGTACTCCACCAAGTCATTACGATTTATGGATCTAAAAACAGGAAAAAACAGACAGCGCTACTGTAACAGTAAAGTTTATTAGAGTAAAAAGAGATAAATGTATATAACAATACAGTATCAAAATAATTAAAAGTGCTGCCAATGTTCAGAGCAGAGGCAGAAAGCTAAAATAAGGGGACTTTCTAAAAAGCAAATAGGAACTGGATAAAAAGCTCCTCTAGCTTCCTGAGAAGGAGTGAGAATTCCAACTCAGTCAGGTGAAGACAGGATGCACTAAGGATCTCTTTGAAAGCAGCACATTTGATCTGCACTGGTCCAAACAAATTCTGAAAAAGCAGTGTAAACACTGTGTGCTTACAATAATGCCTAACATGTGACCTATAGGAAAAGGAAGTATTTCCAGTTTTGTGTCAGACGCACAAAAGTGCAGGAAGACAGCAGAAAAATGTGGCCAAAAACCCCAAAGTCATACAGAGAACATCAGAAGTTCACATAGCCTTTGATGCCTGCCTACAGGGAAACTAAGGCAATCAAGGGGTTCTACTTACATTTATATTTAGTGTAATGTCAGCTGCTCTCCAGTGTAAAAATGAACTCTGGCATTGTTCTCTACATTTTCAGATAAGTCTTTCTCAATATATAAAAGTTACCACACAATTAAAGACAGACGTAATTTTGGACATACTTGATATTTTCAGTGGGTCCTAAAATTGTCCGTCCTAGGGCTGTATTCTGGTAGGCTGTGGCATGAAGGTAATCAAAGACAACTTCTTGCAAATTGGTTTCAACCTCTTGCATCTCTCGAAGTATAACTCCTCGCTCACGCTCAATCTCTGCCTCTCCCAGGGTACTGTTCTGAATTATGTCAGCAAGAATTTCCACAGCTAATTGCAAACAGAGATGGAAATTAAAGAAGTATTTTCAGACTACTAGAAAAATCTGGTTCCAAAAGTGAAACCCACCTGAAAGTGCAAGTGCTAATATGACTAGCAAGGGGACAGGAAGAGAGAAGTCCAAAAGGTCTTGGACTCTGAAGAGAAAAATATTTCAAATATCAGCTTTCCTGCTGGGTCCTTTCCAAACCTGTAAACTCACGTTCTTGTGAAGCTCAAGAATGGACTTTTCACCTGGCAAGGAAGGGTGTTGCAGTGTTACACTGCAAAAGCATCATTCTGTGTCATCTCACTGGAAGCTCGATAAGCATGTTGTTCTTTGCAGCTTTACTGATGAATGAGAGCAATTACCTCTTGGTAAATCTTTCGAAAAAGCCTTTGCATAATACACAGTTTGTTCCCTGGATGTGTACGCATTCAGATGAGCCCCCATGTTCTCAATCTCCAGTTCAAGGTCTAACTGAGATCTCTTTTTAGTTCCCTGAAATAGAACAATAAGAAGATCACATTAGACCCTTCAATTCATCTACCCATCATTACTATTTCATGTCTGGGAAAGTCATGATCAAGAGAAAGAAAACGCGTTCTGGAAATAAAACTGGCATATTAATCTCACCAAGCTTGAAACTCAGATATAAATCCTACTATGCTCCCAAATGAAAATAAAAAGCTGGCTAAAGGGTGACTGTGTGTCTTCTAAGACTATTATAAGAACATAAAAATGAGTTAAAAATTAGATCTGTCTAATCCACAGTTGTGTAACAGTTACACAGAACTAGGACTTTAGTTTCATTTTCTAATGGAAACCAAAGTCTTAGTTGTCCATGTGATTTTGCTCACTTCAGTTTGGAAAACTTATTTATACAATTCTGGCAAAGTTTTTATCATTGATCTTTAAAGATAAATAACTTAAAAATCTATTGTAAATGTCTACATCAATATTCATACTCACCTTGAAAGCCATATGCTCAAGAAAGTGAGCAGTTCCATTGTTCTTCTCATTTTCATACCTGCTTCCAGCATCGATCCAAAGTCCAACCTCAGTGAAGAAAAAAAAAAGTTTTCACCAGCTTTTTTTACCAGCTAACAGCTTTGCTACGGCTTTTTCTTAAACAGAGCAGGTTTTCAAGAAAAAGAAAACTGATCTTCACAAAAGATTTAATTACAAATCTACAGAAGTCTTAAGACTTCTATATCCTAGCTAAAGTTCTAGGAATAGTTGTTAATAAATATTGAAATGCAAATGCAATTTAGTTCCATGAGGAAATGAAAACACAGGAATAGATACAAAACATCTTTCCTTTTTGTAAGTTACTTACTGTGCATGTTGAGAGTCCAGAGTCTTCAGAAGCTACTTGCAAGCCATTTTCCAAAGGACTCACCCTAGTTTCAGGGACATTTAAGATTACTTCTGTTGCTGCTTTGGAAACTGTGAGCCTCCCTGTTCCAACATGCACACACTGGAAAGGAAAATCATCAGTCACACTCAGATTATTTAGTTATATCCAAGAATGCTTTTCTGAAAAACGCATTGCTGAACTTAAGCATTAAGTCTGTGGATCTTTCTTAAAGCATGCATTTATAAGGGCAAGAATTCGGGACTGCTATTCACCAGTACTTCACATAAGGGAAGCAGTAACCTGAATCTGAAACAAACCCTGAAGACAACTACAAGTGAGGAGATGCATCTGCTGCCCTTTGATCTGACATAGGAGCTGTTACTCTCATCAGCCAGCCATGCTTGTTTCCCACTTCTGCCAAAAAGTGCCTGCATGACCTTTACCATCTGGAATTCTCCTGGGTACCTGCTTTCTAAAGTGAAGTGAGATATAGCCCAAGGGCCTGTGCCAGGACTGCAAATCCATCACCCATTAATCAGAGCGGCACAACCATGTGGCAGTTAAAGTACATTAAATGAGAGCAAGGTAGAAAAGAAGGGAAGTTTACTGCAATCATTTTTCAATAACAAAAAACGCAAATATGTATCTGAAATTCAGGCAAACAGCTACCTCAAAAACTGTGATTTCAAATGTTTCAAATAAACAAAGATTTCTCTCCCCATATAACCGCCCTAAACATGAAAGTACAAAACCCAGCTCTCATCCATTCTCCTCCTAGAATAGGTTAGATCTCTTAAAATTCACTTATTTCAGCATCACAGCACAACTCAGGTTTGAAGGGTCCTCTGGAGGTCTCTAGTCCAATTTCCTGCTTCAAGCAGGACCAACTTGGTCAGACCACTTTGCTCAGGACTTTTTGCACCTGGGTACTGACAATATTCCAAGATGGTGACAAACTGCACAGCTCTGTGAGCAGCCTGCTCCATTGCTTGACTGCCACATATCCAGTTTCTCCTCTCTTGTTTCAACTTACGCCCATTGCCTCTCATCCTGCCACCGTGCAGGATGAGACAGGCCTGGTTTTATCTTCCTGACAACCTCCTCCACGGTGCTGGCACTGATACTTCTCACAGCTCCTCTCACAGGTCCAGATGAAACCACGGCTTCTCCAACCTGAACAAGGTCCGGAGCCTCAGCCTCTCCTCACAGGGCACATGTTCCAGCCCAGTTCATCCCTGCTGAACATCTCCAGTTCATTGACATCCTCCTCACACTGAAGAGCCCCGGACCAGCTACCACACACAAATCTCCTGACCAGGGCAAACTGATCTCTTACTACACCTCCCGCCATGCAGCGCGTCGCCGCGACTACAACTCCCAGCATGCACCGCGCCATACGGCCTCCAATGCCCCGCGTCCCCTCAGCGGCAGCCCGAGCACCAGCGCTCGGAGCCAGTGCGGCGCCCACGTTCCCCGCGCCTCGCTCCGCTCCGCTCCCCTACCCTCCCCGGCCCGCCGGCTCACCCGCTGCGTCGCGCTGGGCGCTCGCACCAGGCGGGCGGACCAGGGCAAGAGAAGCCGCCGGGCCACTAAGCGTGCTGCAGACGCCGCCATCTTGACGCCGTAGTGGGCGGGGTGAGCGGCTTTCGGGGGCGCGCAGGCGCGGGGCAGTCCCAGCCGCCCCCGCCGGGGGGCGCAGTGGGGCAGCGCAAACTGCATTGCCACGGCCCGGGGCAGGTGAGAATCGGGGAATGTCCCGGTCCGGAGGGACCCACAGGGACCCACAGGGACCATCGAGTCCAACTGCTCGCCCTGCACAGGACAAGCCCAGCGATCCCACCGTGTATCTGAGAGCGTTGTCCAAGCGCTCCTGGAGCTCTGGCAGGCTTGGGGCTTGGTTTTAATGGTCCGCCCCCCCCGGTGCCCCAGACCAGCGGAGTTCAGGAAATCCGTTTTCCTGCCGATATCCCGTTATGGCCAGGTTCAGTGAATAAACACAAAGCGCTGCCTTCCGGCTGCTCCGTGAGCTGCCATGGGCACATCCCTGCGCGCTGCGGCTCCTGCAGCTGCTCCGGGCCCTTTCGGCAGGGCTCTCTGAAGGCGCTGCGCTTCCTGTGGGACAGACCCGCTCTGAACTGGGGAAATCCCGAGGCTGGAATAACCTGGAGTCTTCTTCTGAGGAGTGTATGCAACGGAGCTGAAACACTGGTTATGGATAGGAAGGCTTCAAGCACAGCAGTAAATCCAGCGCTCCGCCGAGCCTGTGCCAGCGCCGGTGAACTACCCCAGCTCCAGACATAGGAATCCAAACTGCTGGGAATGGCCCCTCCCAGCTGCCAGGGAGTGGGAAGGCTTCTGGGAATCCTACTTGACAAGAACCAAATCTGGGCCGGGAAAAGTTCTGGAAGTGTACCAGTAAAAGCAACTTCATTTCTGTGCCGAGGATTGTTCCTGAGCACGTTTGAAATGTATGGCGCATTATCTCCAAAATGAAGGAAAACCAGGCTGAAATTATGTTTTTTGTCCCACAGTCTAAGTGACATGATGCAAAGAAACAAAATACTACTTAAAACAAGAATTCTGTACTACTTATGCTTTCAAGGTACCATTTTCCTAACCCTGAATGTCTCAGACGGTAGCACAGTACTTCTGGTACCCTCTGCCTCTGTACAGATATCACAAACCTTCCCCATCTTGCCCGCTCTAAGGTGAGGAAAAAAGCTGGGCTCTTGGCACATGATGAGGAGGAAGAGGTTGAACATGGTGGGAAGTGAGAATGCTTCTGCTCAGGATGAACTGTTTCCTGCAACTGCCAAGGTCCTGTTACTCGGAGGTGATTGTCGAGAGCTGTCGGAAGTGTTGCTCCCTTCCCCCTGAAACGTTAACAGTGACATGCAGATTGTAGGTGACAAAAACTACTGTGACTCTTAAAGGACATTGGGGATTGTTGGTAGTTCCTGAGCTAGCTCGGATGCTGAAGTGTGAGAAGGCTCTGAGATTTAGCTTCTCAGACTCCAAAACATGGACCAATTTCAGAAAGATACACTATATTTTAAATGTATAGCTTTTCAGGGTTATTTTGTGTGTATAGGCAAGTTCTTACTCCCTTGGCACTTCAGAAAGAAATTGCACCGACTGCCCTAGCACGTTTGCACTGCCAGTTCATAAGCTCTGTGCTTAAACAGCAGTTTAGTCCTGCAGCTGGGCTTGTCCAGTTTCTGTCACAAGGACTGTAATTGCATAACAATAATAAACCCCCAAAGCATGATGTATTTCATACAATTAAAAATTAAAGTGATACTATTGTTAATACATAAGTTAAAATATAAACCTAAATGCCAAGAAACCAGATACTTCCTAATTTGACAATGATGCCTTGACCACATATGGAACTGTAGATCTGTCACTGAAATTGTTAGTTACTTTGCTGCCTGTACTATTTTAGTGCCCATATAGCCTTTGTAAGAAGGACCTTGTAGCTGCAAAGCATGCACATCCTTTCACCAGAGAATTTACATCGGAGTCAAATTAGTTTCCATGGAATAGAAAATACAACCTTACATGAAATTAGCTACTTTTTTTAGTTTTGTTTCTCCCATTCAGTTTATGCATATTCAAAAGATCCATCTAGTTCCAACATTTTTTAAATTTCAAATAGATCTCTGTCAAGTTGTAAAAGGAAAAAAGCAAAGCACAAACTGTGCAACTGAAAATTAAAATTAAGCTTCTGTTCCATTTTACAGCTAGATCTAACTGATCTCATTATGCTGGGATTTATCTCAAAGATGTTTTACCAGATTTCACTAACCCATTAGCCATCCTAGAAATTTGAATCCTTGCTAGACATAGAATTACAGCTTAAGATAAACTGATTATCCCTCTAACATGTCTCCTGCTTAACAAAATAGGAGTGTCTCATATGTAAATGTAATCTAAAATTTAGCATCCAGCAAAGGTCATTAAAGAGATGCAACTCTAAATTAAGAAATCTTATTAGCCAGCTAAAAATACAATAAAATAAAACAAAAACTGGTGTTCTAACAGTAGAAGCTGAATATGTAAATATTCATCATTCAGCTTTTATAAAACACTTCTTTTTAAATGGTTTTAACAAATTTTCTTTTAATACAATGAGATTATTTAGAAATGGGCTATTATAACAGGGAATGCTCACAATACCCCTCTGGTTTAGGTAAACAGTATTATCTGCAGCTTCCAGATGGAGAAAATTAGACCTTTCTTCATAGTTCTTATGTGTCCAGTCTCAAGCAACAATGGAATAGAAAGGCCAAGGCTAAAAGAAGGGAGTTCTATATAAATTATGTCTTTGTCATCAGCATGATAGATAAATAGTTGCCTGCTAATTTCAAGATGCCATAGAGCCTTTGAGTGGGTTATATAGGTGAGAGTCTCAAGATGAAAATCTGATTCCTTGAAATCCAGATTCCAGATTTCACCCTAAGTATAGGAGCTTTGTATTTCACACTAAGTAGCTATTTTAGATCAGCATCCCTCCTAAAGAGGTGCCTGGAAAAGGACCAAATGGCACTTTTGGTTTTTAAGCTTAAAACTTGTCAAGAACTCAACTGAAACCAGTAGTAATACACAGTCTGAATGATACAATTCCAATTGTTTTTCTGAGGAAATAAGGTTTCCATGTTCATTACTGTGCAATGTCAACCAAATGACACAGTCATCTCAAAGAAAAGGCCGTTCCAGGAACCACCAGCTGAGGAGGTGCTGCACTATCAGTTCACACATGGGAGAGAATCTACACTACCCCCTAGGAAAAACGATTCAGCTGGTGCTGGTGCCAGCACTGATAGATCTAGCTTGTTGCTTCTAGAGTAACATTTCATTTTATAAAACAATTCCATGTGGTAGCAGTGATATAAATGAGAAATCTGTTTATGCATACCTGATGTATGTATAACCACATGTCAGCACAGAGGCTAAACACAACACTGTGAAACCAACACTTCTGTAACTCTGAACTTGGATGGCAATCTTGGTATGAGCAAAGAAAGCATGATCTTGAAAGGTTTTTCTTTCAATTGTATATATAAAGTATTTCTTCTGAAATAAAGAAAAAGTTCATATCAGCAAGACACACTATCGTGATCAGCTTAATACAGAAGTACTTGGGAAGAACTATCCTCTTACAGGCTGATCCAGCCCCAGAGCAAGAGGGCAAAGGAACTAAGCATTAGAACAGCACTGCTAAGGAAAAAGACCTTCAGAATTGCTGAAACCATCACACAGTAAACATTAACAACTGAGATTGCCTTCAGCTAAACTACTGCTTAATGCTGTGTTCGCTTTTTGTAGAGTCATCATGTTCACTGCTAATTTACAATCTACTATCTTTTTAAAGCAATGATACAGTATTGCCTTTAATGAATGTGCTGAAATCCAGCTGCCAGGAATTGGCTTGATCTCAGCCAAGCAAGCAGAATTCAAACGAGCCTGAAAACATGGGCTTAAGAAACAATACATTATTTTGTAGAGGAGTGGGTTGGAGGGCTTTTTGGGACTAAAGCTGTTTTGAGAATACAAATCAAACTTTACAGACATTATGTTGTCTGATTTTCATGCCAGCTGTTCACTGGCATCTAGCTGATTATTTTTATCAGCATTACCTAGAAGCTACCCTTCAGCTAATTAAATTGCAATAGCTTTTCTTTCCCATGGTTAACCACTGGGCAGCAACTGCAAAGGCCTACAGACCACTGACACTGGTCTTTTGTACTCTCAAGCTGCAAGGAAGACTGTCTAAATTAAACGTAGAGGCTGTTGGCTGAATTTATAACATTTCAGTTGCTCATTAACAGAGCATTCTTTTGAAGCTGTTGATTAAAAGCTTTCTTCAGGGAATATTACAGTATTCTGTCTGCATGCAGTTCTCTTTTTTCTCGTAAGTATTTATGCAGTGAAATAAGTAAGTCTGTAAGTGCCAGACAGCCCACTACCTGACAGCTGAGGGCTTTTATCAGAAAGATAAATGGAAGGAGTTTGGATAGCTCATAACAACACATTTTCAAGAATAACATGCCAAACAAACAATTCTGCCTGATGCAGTAACTCAACAGGAAATTCCAGTGGGTAGATTAATCTGATTTAGCTAAACAGATAGGTTTCTCCTTGCCCTTTAGCAGACTCACTGCAGAATAAGGATCAGTCCTTTTTTATTGCTTTTGTTTGCATTGTACACAAGTGTAATTTCCATCCTTCCCTGTAACTACATACAGGTTCCCTATTTTAGAGCATTATTCTGATTCGATGGTAGATGAGTTTCCAAAACTCCAACATTTATTTCAACCTTTTTCTCATTTTAATAAAGGGTCACTTCATTGAATATTTTTTCCAGAAAATAATTAAGAAGTCAGCGGAGTCTCTAGTATGATTCAATTAAAACTAACACACTGAAAACTGAAATTAAGGCAGTTACTGAAAATAGAATTTGGCACCTGTTCAGGCAGCCAAGACAGCCACCATTCTTTGATTCTCTGATTCATTCCTCCTCTGTTCAGCATTGTTTGGGTAGCAATGCTGTGGGCATTTTTCAACAATCTGTGGAAGGAAAGTAGGTTTTCCATTACCCAAAAATGTTTCTAATGCTACTCATCACAGTTTATAATACAGTAAATGTACACTTACATGCTATTGTAATATCCAGATAACTGAGTTTTGTCTTTTATTTCCTCTCTTAAACCCTGCTTTCTCAGTCTTTAATTCCTATAATCTTACTAATACTTTAGTTAGCCAACACAAACTACAGACCATGTAGTTCTATACCAATATGAATACAGACTTCCCCAAAGTCGTCATTGACCCAGGGCAGGTTTTGTTTAGCTGTCTATGTTGCATTCTAACTGTGGAAACAACAGTTTCTGCTTTACAATATATTCTGCTTTACAGCTCTATCCAGCTTCCTACTTGATTTCCCAGCCTGGCTGATTGCCACAGTGTTGTAGACTTTTAGGGTTCATCACACTATTGCAGACTGGCCAAATTTGTGTCCCAACTCATCTTTCTGTGCTCTAGGGCCTCTCTTGTACTCATGTACAAAATCACTCATCACACCTCAGCTGTATAAAACTAGCCCTCTGTGCTCTTTCAATAGTCAGTGGAGGGAAACAGGCACCTCGACTTTTGGGTCATCCTTTGTACTCTGGACACCTCTCTTAGGGTGGTTACTTAGAAATGTCTCCTCATGGTACCTCCCTCCCCTACTGATTGTAGAGGAATAAATTACTAGTTCAGAGACTCAAACACCCAACTTCTAGGCAGCTACCTTCAGCCATTAATTAAATATAAATACAGTAATCATGTGAGTATTCCTTGAGTTATTTATTTTATATTACACAAAGGCTCCTTTTTTATGCATACACATATTCAAGGTTCAAGGTTCAAGACTGTGTAGCAACTGGATTTTGTGCTGATTTTAGTGTGATAAACAACCACAATGTAGAAGCATCAAGGGAAAAGCTAGAAGTGTTGACAGATGGTTGGGAAAGAGAAAGTTGGGGATTTTATAACCTGAGAAGCTGTCAGAAGTTTGGAAATGTGGAATATCATTGGTCAGGTATTTTTGCTCACGTAAGAGGCTAACTTGTTAGAGCTGATATTCAAACTTTTAAATTTCAACTCAATGATACTGATTGCACTGAGTTTAGTTGCACATTTCACTAAATACTATTTTTTCAAACTGATTTCAGATTCACTGGCTTTTTTACAGTCCTCTGAAGGAAAACAATTTCTGAAGCTTCTTAAATCCACTGTGCTCTATGTCCCAGATTGATGCATTTCTCAAATGCTGTTATAGCCCAGAATGGCAGACTACCATTTTTTATGGGAGACAGCTACTTTTGCTAGTAATTTTCTTCCCTAACACTTTTCTACATTTTTCTTCTGACTTCCAGATGTTTGGCAGCCAGTGCAGTGCAGTAATTCCAAGAAAGCTTCCAAACTTCTACTGAACCCAGACAGTGTGCATGCACAGGTTTTTTCTGTAGTTGATGTGTTCTGTGATGCTTTTTCCTCACGAAAGCCGTGCAACTCAAGGCTTGAATGCTCAGAAAATCACCAGGTTTGCAGTGCGAGAATTTCAGTGCATGTGTGTTAATAAGTTGATTTCTAAACAAGCTGCAAGTTTGCAATGTACAGAAGACAAACAAATTGACACAAACACATAGAGATCCAGTATACCTTAAATATATTTGCTCCCATGTTTGCCTTTTGAACTTCAGATGCTGACTGTGAGGCATGGGAGTACCTGTGTGCCTCTGAACTAAGTATTTAACTAAGTATATAAGAACTGGGTTAATACGAGAGGCTTAAGAGATCCACCTAAGAGGCATTTTCAAACATGACATGGTCTTCATAGCAGATGAGCTATAGTATGTCAAACGAAATATGGTCTGGAATAGGAATCCAAGTCATTACTACTAAGCAGATCCAAGAGAATTAGGGGATGGGCAGTTACTCTTTAGCTGATTGCAGTTACTGCATTGATAGTATTGCATAGGGGTTACACTAATTCAAGCATAAGCGATAATCTCATGTGTTTCTGACTGTGCCTATCAGTCATGCTGCTGGTCTATTAATGCTGGCAGATCTACTTTTGTATTATGTAATGTATTTATTTTATCCTGAAACATTTTTCCCAATAAAAAATAAACGCAGAAAGCTCCAGAACTTGCTTCCAGCTGCACAGTGCACAAATCTCATAGCTATTCCTTTTGTCTTTTCCACCATTTTTTTTTGCCACTATGATAAAGCTGTATTTTCCAGTCTTGACATTCTAGAAGTGAAATTATCTACTTCTCAATCTTTTCTTTATAAGTTAAGCATTAGGAGTAATTTTTAGTATAATTATACATATAATTTGATCATAAAGGATTTACTGAGAAATTCTAAACACCCCAAATCTTCTTGGAACTATTCCATTCCACTATTTTCCAAAGTTTTCAGTAGCCTGTGGATAAATAAATGAAAAAATATGTGGCATTCCAATTTTTATTTCATCCATATAAGGTACTCATGCAATTCTCAGAAATGTATGGATTGACCCTCTCTGTGTCTACATAAAATCTACCCCAGAGAGACTGTGGTTTCCCCATCCCTGTATGTGTTTGAGACCAGGCTGGATGGGGCTCTGAGCAACCTGATCTAGTGTGTACCCACCCACAGCAGGAGAGTTGGAACCAGATTACCTTTAGGGTCCCTTCCAACCCAAACCATTCTATGATTCCACCCCCAATCATGTACACTTGAATAAAGACAACACATCTACACAGTCTACATTAAAGCACTAGGAACTATGTGCATAGTTGAGATTTGCTATCTGATCTTTACAGCCATAGACTCTAAAGTCCCAAATCAAAGTTCAGCAGAGTCAATGAGACCTTCAAATTAATTCAGAGTACTTGCCTTTAAACAGATTACTTGACTTGCATATAATAGTGGCTGACATACCAAGAACTTGGAATGGAATGGAAAATTTCAGCTGGAAGGGACCAACAATGGCCATGTAGTCCAATTGCCTGACCCATTCAGGGCTGAATGAAAATTAAAGTGTGTTGTTAAGGGCATTGTCCAAATGCCCCTTAAATACTGTCAGGCTTGGGAACTGACCACCTCTCTAGGAAGCCTGTTCCAGCGTTTGGCCACCCTCTTGGTAAAGAGCTGTTTCCTAATGTCTCTTTTTTAACCTCCTTGCTTTGACTTCTGCAAATGCTTGTGTGGGATGGCTTGCTTTCATTTGTAACTTAGAGAATAGAGTAAGACTTCCAAGCAGAAAAGGGAAAGAACAGATAAAGACAACTTAAATAAATTAAATGTTCTAAATTGTGTCAGCCTGCTATAACCTGAAACCATTCTCTACTAGTACTCTTTTAAGGAAGCAAATGCTTATTTTGCTCTCTAAATAAGGAACACGTAAGTTAAATAAGAAAGGAATTGTCGAGCATACCAATGGAAAAATGGGAGAATCCAAACTTCAGGAATTCAGGAAAGGTAGTTATTTGCCTTTTTACTAATAGTACTACTACTACTACTACTACTCCTCCTCCTCCTCTACTACAACAACAATAATAGTAAGAACAACAATATTAACAACAACAACAAAAACAGTAATAATAAGTAGTCCAAAGCATCTACACAATAGCCAAGAGGAAGTTATCAAGAAAATGGAGGCAGACTCCTCAGATTGCTGCATGGTGAGAGAGTGACAAGTAATAGGCATAAATTGAAATGTGACAGGTTCAAGCTAGATCTAAGGGAAAACATTTTCACCGTGTGTCAGTCAAGCTGTGGAACTGGTTGTCCATAGAGCTTCTGAAGTCTCTGCTCTTGCAGGTTTTCAAAATCCAACAGGATCAAGTCTGATCTAAACTCATAGCTGACCCTGGTTTTAGCAGTGTTGGACTAGGGACTTCCTATGATCCACTTCAAATTAAATTATCCTGCAATCCTGTGGTGATAAATAAGAGGTAATGTGATTTTGCCAGAAAAAAACCTATTAAAAGCAACATTCTGTAAAAACACCTCAACAAACAATAAAGAAACCTTGTGACTTCTCTCCAATAAAGAAACCACAGTAGAACCATGTAATTTTCAGAGGTATAGAAAATGTAAGATTGTGATGATAAGAGGTAACATTGCAAGGATTCATTTCTTTAGTTTAGCAATGAGAGGATTGAAGGAAAATATATCACTCTCAAATATGTAGAAAGTATTGCAGAAATACAGTGTTCTTCATGTCCAATGATATGACAAGAAGTAAAAGCCTTAAATTGCAACTTGAAGATTTCAGTTATATTTTAAAAAAAGCTTTTGAACTGTAAAGAATATTACACAGTAGCTGACTGTGGAGAGATCTGAAGAATCAGTATAACTGCAAATTTTCAAGGTCAGATTGAACAAATATCTGTCAGGAGCTGATTAGATAGAGTGTATTCTGCTCTGAACCAAGAGGATGAACTGGAAAACCCTTTAAGATCTCTTTTTTTATCATGTCTAAAGAAGCAACTCCATCGTCCTCATTACTAAATTGGCATGAAAAAATGAAAAAGTGTACCAGTGTCACCTCTCCAAGTTTTCTTAAATTATGCCAAGTATTTTTTTTCTACTTGTTAAACCCCTCCTTCCTTCTCTCTCCCCAACTTCATGTACTGAACATGATGCCATATGGTACAGAATATGCCTGTGGTCAGTTGGGGTTCACTGTCCTGGTTGTGTCCCCTTTCTAAATTCTTGTGCACCACCAGCCCATTTGCTGGTGGGGTGGGGTGAGAAACAGAAAAGGCCTTGACTTTGTGTAAGCACTGCTTAGCAAAATAAAAAATATCCCTGAATTAGAAATCACTGTTTCCAGCACAAATCCAACATTTATCCCATACCAGCCCATACCAGCTACTACGAAGAAAATTTTCCAGCCAAAACCAGCACACTCAGTGACACAGGTACACACAGACAAAAAACCCTTTCAGCTAGGCTTGAAAACATGTTCTTGATCTGATTCATTTCACAGCATCACAGAATAGCCTGGGTTGGAAGAGACCTTAAAGATCACCTAGTTCCAACCCTTCCATAGACAGGGACATCTTCTGCTAGTCCAGGTTGCTCAAAACTCCATCCAGTCTGGCCTTGAACACTTCCAGGGATGGGTGTCTATGACTTCCCCAGGCAAACCGCTCCAGTGCCTCACCACCCTTGAAGTAAAGAATTTCTTCCAATTATCTAATTTAAACCTATTGTCTTTCAGTTTGAAGCAGTTGCCCCTTGTCCTGTTACTACACACCCTTGTAAAAAATCTCTCCAGCTTTCCTGTAGGTCCCCTCTAGGTACTGGAAGTTGCCCTGAAGTCTTCTCTTTTCTAGGCTAAACAGCTCCAACTCCCTGAGTCTGCCTTCATAGGAGAGGCGCTCCAACCCTCTGCTCACCTTCTCTGGACTTGCTTTAACAGGTCCACATCCTTCTTACGCTGGGGACCCCAGACCTGGATGCAGTACTCCAGGTGCAGTCTCACCTTTGACCTGCTGGCCACGCTGCTTTGGATGCACCCTGGGATACATTTGCCTTCCTGGGCTGGGAGTGTGCATAGCCAGGTCATGTTGTGCTTGTCATTTATGAACACCTCCAAGTCCTTGCCCCCTGGGCTACTCTTGATCCATCCTTTGCCCAACCTGTACTTTGCTTGGGACTTCCCCAACCTATGTGCAGGACCTTGTATGTGGCCTCACTGAACTTCATGAGGTTCCCACCTCATGCAAGTCACACTGGTAGTGAAGAATGCTGAGACCAGTCTGACTTACCAACTCCAAAATTTAATATTCAGAGGAAGAACAGTGTTTCCCGGCAGAAACTGGCACCTCTGAGGATGTGGCAGAGTTCCTGATAAAGGAGCCAACAAGTGATAGTACTGATAATGTAGCCTGGAGACATGTGACTGATAGTCAATCACTTTGTACTATAAAAGCTCGGTCCCACTTTTTAATGGCAGGGTTTTCTAACATACCCCTTCTTGCAGTGTGTGTGGAGCTTCCTCCCTTGGGTGGGGACATCCCTCAAGGTTAATCCTCGGGGCTGAGCAAGAGGTTTGCCCACAGGCATTGTATGAGTGAGTAACATCAATTTCCACAATTATTTTGCTAGCTTTAATCATTGTTTCAATATTGCTTCAATACATAGTGCACCATACTAGTAGTTATAGGTACCTATACTGTGCAGTAAATAATTCTGATTAAGGTCTTTTAGTCTTTTCATCATGATAATCAATTTAAATTCTTATCTAATTTATTCATATAAATATATTTGGTTTGCCATCTTTAATCCTGTGAGACAAAGTTGTATAAAGACCCATTTACACCTATATAATACTTTAGAAATAAACCATTGAAATTCTGGGATTAGGCATGGATCCAGCTCCACCCAGACCCCTTTTTGAGGAGTTTAGAAAGCAAGGGGGTCCTTTCTGCAGCTTGTAATTCAACAGGGCAAGGGGTCTCCCCAATAAACTGTCTGAAGCTCCCATTCTGCCCCTGATGCTCTAATAACAATTACCTTTTATTAAACAACACAATTATTTTGTTACTTGACTCTAAAAGCATTTTCTATGGAAGAAGTTTACCAGTGTGCAGCATTGTAATGTAAATGACTCAGCATAAATACCTGAGTCATTTGTCATTATTAGTTTTCAAAAGAAAAATCAATCGATACCAGAATACTTAGAGAAGCATCCATAATTTTCCAAGTTTAAATAACATATGTGATATTTACATTCCCTTTAGAAAAGACAATGGCACTTTCTCACCTTTGTTACCTTCAGAGAGTTTACATTATCAAAAACCCACTATCAACAATTACTTACGCATTTTAAGTAAAAGTTTTGCATTTCTGCTCCAGTTTTGCCAAAACTAAAAGACTCAGTTCAGATGCATCTGTTTTCCAGTGACATCTATGACTGCTTTCTTTCACTTATTCAGTGAACCAGCTGTGTTGACTGATGTCTGAGAAATCAAGTTCAGTCACAGAATAATTCCATTGTAGCCAATTTTGTTGCAGCAAAGATCAATTTGACCCATGGAGCTCTGTATATTATAAAAGGTCATGCAGCCTGTCAGTAGTTCAGACAGGATTTAAATAGAGGATCCTCCTGAATCCCAATTCAAATGAGACTCTTTTGACATCATCATAGTGTCTACATATTCAGGCTGACATTTTGTCACTCAGAGCACTGCTTATCTGTTGCCATACCAAAAAGTGACTGTCATTGTTTCAGTCACATGCCCTCATTCTTCATTTCCAATTATTTATAACTCTCTCCTCTATTCAGTGCCAGCTGTTAAAACCAACATGGATTTCCTTTCTCTCTCCCTCTTGGGAGCTGTGGATGAAGAAGAGGTTTCAGACTCATTTCAGGAGGGCAGTAGCCTGGGAACCCAGCAGTTTCATTAATGGCAGAGCAGCAGCTTGGCAGCTGAAAGCAGCTCCACATAGCACAGAGCATGCCTGCATGGGATACTGACAGTTACAATAATACTCCAATTGTGAAAGACCCTCACTGAATGTAGTGGTTTGGACAATGGGATTTATTGAATCCCCTTCTTGTCATGTGTTCGTATGATGCTAGTATAATAAAGCTAAAAAAGTTTTATGGAGACAAGGAAAAGGATGGTCATCATTCTGAATATCTACAAGCAATCACAACGAAGATCTGACTTACCTCCTTGTTATACAACTTCCTCATTTATGATTATTTCCCTACAGTAACTTTATATGACTTAAAAAGTAACTATTTGTTTTTGTTTTCCCTTTTCACAATGTATTTTTAATTGTAATATAAACCCTAACTTATTTGAAATTATTAATTATGTATTTTACAATACCATAATTGTTAACATGATCTGTGCCTTTCTCTCAAACTTATTGGCCAATTTCAATGATACATGAAAGAAGGAAAGAAAGATTAGGATGGATGGATGGATGAGGTGGATTAGGAAATCTTAGAGCATTACCATCTCTCTTAGTAAAGGTGGGCAATTCAGCTGTACCCCGTTCACATGGTGAAGAAACCTGGATGTGCATTTGTATTTTTTCCTGCAGGCTGGTTTTCACAGAAAGTAAACATTAGAAATTTGTGTTTGGTAAAATATAAGAGGTGCTCCAAATCATCTGTTTTGGTCAGTCAAGGGACCAAGGCCTTGGAGTGATGCCTAGAGAGGCTACCTAGAACTGAGGCTAGTGTTAAAGGAATAAAGTAGGTATTTATTAAAAGCCTTTCAAAGGATACACCTTGGGCAGCACAAGAGCCTGGCCATGGCTACACCTAAGATGGACCCAAGATGGATGGTGTGTCAAGAATTTTTACACTTTTATAAGTTTTTACATATTTGGGTTAATTGTCCAATTACAGCTTCAGGTCATGAAGCCTCATCCTCCCAGACTGCTCTCCTCAATTTGCTGTTGTTTATACCTTTTGGGCCCAAAGCTGCAATGGTGTCCTTGGTTCTCAGGCTAGAAAAGGATTGTTTTGTCTAACTAAACTGTGAAGAGAACTTGCTAACACTTTATATGAAGTTCAGAGTTCCACACTAATGCAGTACAGAATCTGGAAAACATGAAAGCTACAACTTAAGGCATCAGGAGCATCTCAATAGTACTAGTTCATTACTATTGCTTAAATATTATAAATCCTTACTTATAGTAGGAAGAGCAGGGGTAATAGTATATGCCTGAAGTAAGCCTAATATAAGCCCAAAGTAATTAAGTTCCTATAATTTTCTTTAACACCAGTATCTGGATACAGGAAGGAGACTCAAATTAGTTCCATGAGTATGGGAAACATAGGCAGAACACAGCAGCATGTGTCATCTGAGCACAAGCCAGTTGGCAGTGGGCAGGTGTACTGGCTGCTGGCACATATGGACTAACTGGACTAACCACAGCACTCACTGTCTCTTGCCAAAACATGTCATAGAAGGCATGGGAAGAAGTGGGCTTGGATTATTGCAGTGAGAGGGTGAAACTGCAAAGCAGTAAGTAGAAATTAAGAGGACACCAAGCTTGTTTAAAATTTCACTCTTTCTACATGATTTTAGGTTTCTATGTGGCTTTGTCTTTCCACATGTGCTCTGAAAGTATATGAGTAAACAGCAGCTCCAGTTCTTCCATGACCATCACAGGTTTTATTCTACATTGTTATCAGTGGTTTTGTATCAACTTCAGAATAAGAAATGAGACAGACAGTGAATTCAAACAAGTTGTTTCAATCTTAGGATCTCCAAACAGGTATGTCCCTTTTTAGCAGGAAATAAACACCTATAAACCTCCAACACTGTCTGTTGGATTTTGAAGGTGTTATGTTCATATACATGAGAAGGGAGAGACAGTTTTAACACCCTGCAGCTTTACAAACAGCTCCTGTAAAACATATAGAATAAATGGTTGAACTGACCTGTTGCTTCCACAATCAGCTCACCACTGTATTGGCGCACCTCCAGAGTCATCTGGAGATCAATCTATTTGGGATACTGTTGGAGAGAACTCAGGCCTGTGCACCCTATGAGCATTCCCTTGAGGCAGTTTAGATATGCCTGCAGATGTACAGAGCCTGGGACAGCCCCAGCATGTCCACTATGAAGTCCCCAAGACTACATTCTTCCATGCTCTCATACCATGCCTGCTTCCCTTCCCACACATTTGCATCTTGTCCGTATCAGAGGACATTGTAGTACTGCCAGTGCTAGTAGCCCTCTCATTTTTCATGCCAACTGTATACCAAACAAGGAAGCACTGTCTTGACTGGATGAATTTTACCCCAACATTCCAGGAGACTCTGCCGAAGGGCAACATTCCCAGCCATGAAGACAGCCAGGCCATCCTAAAGATCCATTGAGACCCAGCCCCAGGGTTGTCAGATGATGTATATGTGTCTCAGAGTTAACCTGTTTGCTCTGTGGTGAATAAACACAGAGCTAGAGACAAATACTTCTTAGAGCCACAAAAAAAAACAAAAAAAAACCCAAAAAAAACCAGTGAAGCCACGCATATATAAATGGCATGAGAATAAGGATCATTGCATATTCAGATAGTGACCTGGTCATACCAGAAATTAAAATTACAGAGTATAGTTAAGACCTTCACAATTGCCAACATTCACATTCAAGTCATGGCACTACGCATGAGAAACACTCCCTTAAACAAAGGATAATTCACAAACTCAATCCATTTTAGTATCAGTCTAAAATGACAGAAGGACGCTCTTCCTCCATGGAATGCATTTAGACACAAAGAAACAGTTTGTCAGCATCTTGCCTGCAATGAAAACAGCACAATGTTCTATAATTTCTCAATCACAATTAAAAGTCAAAACATTCATATCAACCTGTGTTAGGAGCTATTCTACATATTCTTAATTTTTTCTCCTTTGTAAATCCAGAATGGTTTTTTTCCTGTTTACTACCTTGTGCTCAATTACAAATTCAATTGCAAAAGGGCAAGGATTTTTCTTTCTGAACAATGCCACTCACAAAGGAATCTGGATCCGATGCAGCCTTTTAAACACTGCAATTGAACTTCCTAAGTAAATTTTAATGATAGCAATTTTGCAAAATGCTGTGCAATAAAAATACAGTGTCAGGTACTGACAGTAACAGCATCATCTCGTAGTGCTTGTTCACAATGACACTGCCAAGCTTTACCAGTTTTGAAAACAAAGCTAAAAACTTTCATTTCTTCTGAGTTACAAGGTTAAATCTCAAGATCAGGTGTTATCTAGGCTAGATGTGTTCCAGTAAACTACAACATATGGTGGGCATTACTGCTCTTTAATAAGCATTAAATCACTAGCAAAGTTGCTACCTAAGTTTCGCTGAATAGCATTCTCCCACGTAGTGCCCAAGCATAGTCAGGGATTAGTGTGGGCCTGGAAAGACTTTTAACAGCAATTCTCATACAGCCAACTGCTCCTCACGGCTAGGAAGGTTTATCTCTGTGAAAATACAGGCATTGGAGAATTAAGTGTCAGGGCAGAATGTTCCTGGTCTGTTACTGGTTTAACACAGAGTAAATGTCTCTGTTATAGTTCCAGTTTATTATCTTCCCCAGTTGTGTTCCCTAAGTAGAAGTTAAAGTACGCCAGCGAGGCATCAGAGAGTACTTCACATAAAACAAAACAAAATGTGTTTTTGAGCATTAACTGTAACTCACAAGTTCCTTCTCTACAGTCCTCAAAACTGTCAAATACTTGATCATGTAAGAGATTTGGATTTGTAATCGTAAACATAACATTTACAGTAATTTCATTATTATATATTTATTATGTATAAATTTTGTTCATAAGTCAATGTTTTGATCTGTTTTGATTAAACATTACTGTGAAGCATTTTTTTACTTATGTGTGTGTATGTGTATATGTATACACATATGTATATGACCTAGTTGTGTAACCCTCTTTCACTTGGTAACTTAACATCCAACATGATTTGAAATTCTGCTTGCCTCTGCCTGCAACAGGTGCCAAATAAATTTTCTCTCTCAAGTTCTCTCCTGAAGAGGGTGGATACCATAAGGGTGGTTACTTCTGCACACTGTAATTAGAAGGGTAAGGTTAGGCTTTCTGGTTATGTCCCAATATGGGCCAGTTTTGCCAGAGAGGCTTTTATTAGCCTAGTAGAATTTCTTTCGGTGCTAAATTTCTATGTTAGTAAAAATTCCTGTATGACCAATATTAGAGTGATGAAAAAAATTTTTGCTAGGATAGTTTATTTCACTCAGACATCCAGCACAAACTGTTCCAGCAAGTGTGGGCTTTTTCTGCAATAAACTGTATCTGCACTATAAAAGTAAACATTGCCTAGTATATAGCAAACCACAGCCAAAAGGGATTTTGGATTATGACTTGATATTCTAGGATGGAGTGAGAGATGGCACAACATTTTTACTCTGTCATCTAGGAGGATTTTCAATTAAGTTTGGGCAGTTCAGTTATAAAGCTATAAAATTTTAACTATAAGAATTTCTATTTTTTTCTTGCTTTAGATTGTGCTTCAGTCACTAGCCAAGACAATGAGTATCTTGCTTTGACACAGCTTATGTCAACCAACTAAATTAGACTTTGTGAAAAAGACATTAACACTCCACCTGAGAGATCTAAACAAAATACTGATAAACTTCAGTTGTGAAGAATGTTAAACCTTTCATCAAGAGAAATTTTATAATCAAGTTAGTCAAGCTGTCCTGCCCATGATTAATGCACTATCTCCAAGGGAGGGACACCACTGCAGATACAATTCTTGAAATACTAACTGTGCGATTCTAATTAAAATACAGGTTGTTGCATTAAGCAAATTAAGCTAGTTTAAGGAACTTATCCTTACAAGTAGTCAATGAAATGGTATACCCCAAAAATGTCAATAAAAAATTATTCTGTTTCAGCTGTTAAATTTCATTGTGAGGAAAGAGAAATGCACTGACCCCTAAATAACCCCACTCTCCTTCCGTATTTGTGCCTCTCTGCAGTACAAAGAAACTCTCATAACTTTTCTACTTTCATAAACAGAGGACAATATATAGGGTCAGTCTGAGTAGTAAAAGTGCATGAGTAGTCAGGAGTACATGGCACTGATAGAAATAAAATTATTATATCTCCATTTCTTAAGACTAGATGCCAAGCAAAAACTCTTACCTCATGCACAGATGGCTGGAACCTTCCCATCTGTTAGTAACTTCTGGCTTCCAACTCCTGCAGGATTGTAACATCAGTCCTCTAAGCATATTAGCATGTCTGGGGAGTATTAAGAATCAGAGAGATCCCTGTTGTGGGTTTACACAACTCCTTGAGCACAAATACTCCCTTGGGACTTTTCCTTAGTTTAGTGCATAAGACATTGAAGAATCAAACCCACCAAAGAAGCAGGACTAGACTGAGATCTCAGCTGGCTCCACGGAATACTGAAACAGGAAACTAGTTTAAAATCCTGGTTCTGTTGAAACTAGCACCTCTGAATTGGAATTTTCTCATGTTGTGCATGCTGGTGTGGCACAGTTCGTAATACACTGATACACACTTCTAGCAGTGCTAGAAATTACTTGAACAACAAAGCAACATCATTCTTCACCAAGCATGTTTCCTTTCAAGTTGAAAGTTGCATGCTACACAGATAGCAGGTGTGTTTAATTAACAGCCTCCAACCACTGACATCTGTATCTGTAGTATAGACAAAATGCATTCGCTAAAGCAGAGCCTCCCAAGCTATGGCTTTTGCAGCACTGGTGATACAGAAACTACTTCCACACCACATGTGGAGCCAGGGCTGCCTACTAGGAGATACTCAGTTGAAGTGTAGGATCAGCACCCCGAATCTGCTACTGTTGGCAATCAGCTACTACCAGCCTGGAGGCACTTACCTAGTGGCTTACACAGATTTCTAAACATAGGCAGTAATTATTAATGTTAATGGCCATTAATCCAAACAGCTTTATCATCTAATTCGTTCAGGAGATCTTAGACTCCATAAAGTAACAGTAGAAATAACTTCAATCAATATAGATTTGTGTTTAGTAATTATGGGTAAAAGTCTTTGCTACAAGGCCAGCTTAGCATTAGACATAGTGGTAGATGAAATGACCAGGAAATGTCAAGCGAGAAGGGGCAGAAGTAAGAAATAAATTAGGAATTTCCACTGGCAAAGGTCAGCAAATCTTCCTGACCATAAGCAACCAACATATATCTGTATCAATATGTAAAGAACACAGAAAACAGATAACTCATACAGAACAAGGCAGCTTGATAGTTTTATCATTCCTTTACCTTAAGGAAACTAAGAGAACGACAGATAACAAAAGAGTAAGGCCCATATTTCTACTCTCCCAAGACATGCATCGAGAACTTCGGCCTTGAACGTAGGTAGGATTTCTTTACCTATGAACCATATATCCAGTCCCAAGCTTCGAGACAAAGTGTATGTAAACATGTTATCAGAGCTCCAGATAGTCTTAGATTTCATATTGCTGCTAGATAATATGGGCTGTTTTTCACATCACACCTGCATACCTTTGTTCTTTGCCGTCCATTCCATACTTAATGAAGTAAGGAAATATTTTTAAAATACACATTTATTTCTGAGAACCCAATTCTTCTGGGTTGGGTGCTTCAAAATACCTCACTTCTCAGACTATAGTTTGGAAACTTCGGTCAAGACATGAGCAGGGAGTGAGAGGATGGTTGTAACCCAGCACGTGAAGTGACTTAGTCACGAGTTTTACCTTCCCAAGGCCTCAGGACACAGGTGCCTGCAGAGCGGGCTGCTGTGCAGGAGGGTGGCTTCGCCCGGACAGCGCATCTCCCGCGAGCGCCGGTACCCCCGGGGATGGCGGCACTACCCGGACTGCTGAGACAACCGAGCCCAGGAAACTTTTCACCGCAGCACCTGGCCGTCGGAGCACTCTCGTGCTCCCAAACGGGACTGCAGGCAGCGTTTACCTCCCATCGGAACCGGCCTGAAATACAACCGAGTGCTTCCTTTCGCCGGTGCCGAGGAGCAGTCCGGCCTCCAGGGGCAGAACGTGCCGGCAGCCCTGACGCTGTCCCGCCATGGCTGCGGGGTTCCCCGTGCCCCCCGGACACAGCCCCCCGCCGCCATCTTGTTAACGGCACCGCTCCACGCTGAGGGACCGGGCTGAGGGGAGCTCGTGCCCGCCGCGGTGAGGGGCCGGGAGGTGTGGTGCCCTTTGCCCGACATGGTGAGGGACCGGGCGGTAGGAAGTCCGTGCCCGCCCCGGTGAGGGGCCGGGAGGTGTGGTGCCCTTTGGCCGCTACGGTGAGGGGCCGGGTTGTGCGGTGACTTCTGCTTGCCACGGTGAAGGGCCAGGATGTGTGGTGACCTCTGCTTGCCACCGTGAAGGGCTAGACGCCGCGGAACCCCTGTTCGCCATGGTGGGGCGCCGGGCGCTGTGGAACTACTCCCTGCAGCTCGTCGCGCTGCCCTCGGCAGCGGGCTGGTCAGGTGGAACGCCGCAGCCGTTCAACAACTCCTATCGGAGACCTGCAGAGCCGCCGCCGTGGAAGGGGTGGAGCGGCACCATGGAGGAGGAGGAGGAGGAGGAGAAGAAGGGGGATGAGACTCTTCAGGGGCGTCGGCAGCAGCAGCAGCCGCCCGGGAGGTGAGCGGCGCTCCAGCGGCAGCAGCGCTCTGGGGCTGGGGGTCTCTGCCCCCGCGCCTTCCTGTGGGCAGGGGGGAACCGGACCGAGCCGAGCGGCGGTTCCAGCTCCGTGCCCGTCCGGAGAGGAGGCACTGCCCGGGCTGCCGCTGTCAGAGCCCGGCTGGCAGCCGGAGGAGCGGAGCACCTGCTCCGAGCGCGGCAGCGGGGCTCTCCAGACACACACGCAGTACCGGGGCCCCGCCGGTGAGTGTGGGGGGACCGGGCTGAGCCGGTGCCAGAGGCGGTGGGAGCGGGGTAGAGCGGGCGCGGGCACCCGCTCGGAAAAGTTCGCGTGTGGGCAGGCGAGGTGATGGGGCTGGCGAGCCCGGCTCCCGGCCGGGGAGGAGCGGCACAGCCCGGCTGCCCACGGAGCTCGGCGTGAGCCCGTGCCCCGCTCCCTGCCTGCCGCCCTGGCTGGGCACAGACCCCGACTGGCGCCAGCTCCAAAACCAGCTGCGCCCAGGGGATCCTTTCGCACTGGGGAAAGAAACCCTGCAAGAAAAAAGTCCTGCGTTCGCTCCCAGCGCAAGGCTTTCGTTGCTGTCAATTGACGGTAAAACGCTGCAGCAGCGCTCGGAAAGAAACAAGTTATATAATCACATCAAAAAAAACATCCGCTTCACAGTGTCGGGGGTTTGGAGAATGTTTTCTTTTGAAGAGGAGGCACAAATAAATGTTTATTGCACTGAGGGGAAGGTCGCATTGTATAATGTGAAGTGGAGGATATTAAGGAGGTCATTTAATGTAATTAGTGCAGTCAAATAATCTCAATGATCGTCAATTATCTCTATCAAGGATTTGGGGAAAGTGTTTGTTGACTGCATGCAGTAAAATTAATGAATTTATGCAGAAATGTTTTTTTTCTGGTGACGGTTATGATTTCTTCCATTTGCTAAATGGCGATAATTAAGCAAATTTTTAGTTTTGAAGGGAAGTACTATTTATACTTAAGTATTTTTACTTTCATTTTCATACTGCACCGACTAAACTGGCATCAAAATTAAAGATAGTGACAGGAAAACCACTTCAGTTTTCTGGCAAAAAACCCTTGAAAAGAGTATTTTTTTATTCACAGTAGCCGCTGTAGCAGTTAAGAAAGTAGGAAGCTGATCTTATTTTTAGATAACATTTTGAGGAAGACAAGAATATTCTTTATTCTTAATAATTCAAGAGATTTTGCTACAGTTGCTTTCAAAATACCCCAAATTATCTCAAACTGAAATGCCTATTATAAAAAATAATGAGGATTTTTAGTACCTGGGGCTTGGAAAGCCCTGTCTGATTCAGTTATGATGGAGAGTTGTTTTTGGGAGAGGAGGAAGTGAAGGATGACAGCGAAACTGTTCAAATATAAATAACAGTTATTCAGCTTCTGCTTGGCCTCAAACCAAAGAGATGTGAACCCTTTTTAAGAGGAAGCAATCCCTTATTATAATTTTATTCACTTGCATTAATTAAGTAGATTTAAGGAATAACCAGGAGAAATATGCTATTTCCTCAGCTTTTATAAGCTCAGGATTGAACCAAAACTTCATTCAGAAATAGCCTTTAAGTTATTTTCAGCGAAAAGGAAGGCAATTATTTTGTCTGTGATGAGAAAAACAGAAATACCGCTATATTAATTAGTGTCTTTATATGTAACATCTGCAGTGAAATTAGTTTTGCTTTTTGTCACATCTGTGAATCCTTTCTTGATCTCCCTTTATTTTTTTTCAGTCTATTGCTTTAACTTTTTAGGTTGCAGTGTGAGCCCTGCTTCTAATACATTCAGAGCCAGGACCATGGAAAATCACTTGATCGCCTTGTGCCTAAAGATTTGAGTAAAAAGAATTTTCCTGTAAACTAAATGTTGCACTTAGTTTAAATATTCTTAGAAAGCCTAGGAAAGAAGTTTTGTGTTATATATTGGCATGTAGCACCTTGGTGTTTAGCGACTGTACAAGGAAGGGATCATTTGTGTTTGAATAGCCTACAGCTGTCCCCAAGCAGATAAACCTGGCAAAGCTACTCAGGAAAGAGAACCGAACACATTGCCAAGAGGTGCTGTGAAAACACGACTGCCATCGTGCACCTACTGTGAGAAACAAAGTTTGCTAAGATGTGTGAGTGAAAAATTGGATGTTAAAGAATTTCTGTCACGAGTTACCTCTTCTGTAAGACCTGTTACTGTGGCTGGAGCTGTAAGTCCTACTGCCTGGTGAATAAGGCTTATGATAGGATAACAGGTTTTATTGCTTAAAATACTTGGAAATATTTTTCTCATGCTTTGGACTGGTTTTTGAGGGAAGGTTTCAGTGATATTCAACTGTTTCTTGTAAGAATGTGGCAATAGCATCGTGTTTATGTGTGTCTACTAAGATATGTTTACATGAAACACTTTGTCTCCTTAAAACACCTACATAATTAGGATGCTGCCTTGAAAATTAGTAGATGGCTCATGTTTGTGTTGGAAGTATGCCTTGACTCTTCTGTAAGAAGAAAAACCCAAACCACACAACTTCTAGTATTAAAATTTCTGTTGTTGACTAACAACCAAAGCACTTTGCATTTCGTTTAGAGTACATGAAGATATTGTAATCTAGAGTTGTGGGGATGGAATCAAAGGCCCCTTATATATGGGGGAAAAGGGTGTAATGAAAAACATTTACGTATCATGATGTTTCCGGTTTCCTTGATTATTGATGTTTTGCTGTGTCTGTGTACTGTCTCTTGGAATTTCTTAAAATGGGTGTGTTTCAGTTAAAGAACTATAAGGGTTCTGGATGTGTTTTCTGGCTCTCCAATATGAAGTTTGGATATTCAAAACTTTCATGATTTGGAAAGACTGGTGACCTTTTGGCTTAACTCATGTTAAAGCTGAACAGGTGCATTCAAGAAAAGCATCTGTTTCAACAAAGAAAAACTTTTCACTTCTTTTCTTAGCTGACTGGAAATTACTTGCTTGGATTTCAAGAAATTTGAGTTCAAATGCTATAAATAGTTCTGTAAAATCCATGTATGTAAGGGGTGCATGTACATACATAGAGTGAGAGAGAGAAAGTTGTTAGGACAAGCAGAAGTTGATTTTATATTGAAAATCAAGTAGAAGAGAAAGAATTTAGGGAAGTATTTTCATGTTGCAGAGAAATTACATTGGACCCAATGTGCTTGGACTTTGAACTGAAACGAGGGAATCAAAATAGACAAGCTTTTAAATATGAATATAAACAAAATTTTATGACTGTCTATTAGCTTAAAAATAAAATGGAGCTCTTGAGTGCTGCTGCACTTCCCGGACAACTGAGGTTTTATAGGGTTTTAAAGGATTATTCTTGGTGTGAGTCTAGAGGAAGTTTCCATGGGTATTTGTTCCTTTCTAGCATGGGGAGACAAGGAAAATTAAAAGACTTCGTAAATGAGGTGGAGATAGCAATTGCACACATAAAAGTGCCGTAGTCAATGATAAATCAAAGCTTTAACATGATTTCTGTGCCTTTTTATGGAAACAGTTGTTTCATTGCCTCTCTAACCACATGCTACAAAGGAAATCAGTTTTCTCCCACAGCATGTTCAAGTGGAGCCTTAATTTCATTATGTGTAATAACATTTGGGTTTAGTCATATCTAATTGACATTACGATGTTAGATGGAAAACCTTTACCCTTAGGATGGAGTGTGAGCTTGTAATATATTAAAACTTTTTTTAGTTAAGAAAAATATAATAACAGCTTCAATGGCATCATAACTTAAAATACAAACTCCAAGATGTAGAGACTGTTAACACACAGGAGTGGCTAAAGTGTGTTTTTAAATGCTCAACTTCAAAGTTTGGCAGTTTTTTCTAACAGTAAACCCCACCCTGGCAAGGTGTGCCTCTGTCATTAACTGGAGTCACATCAGTAACCAGCTGAAAATAATGAACTACTCGTTTGCATAAATAGTTGCACAAGTGCAGCTGGTGCCAGAACGCTAAAGCTGGGCTCTGGATCGTGTAGCTGTGGTGGTACGAGTTTGATGTTTGCTCTTCTGGAAAAAGCTTTATTGAAATTCTGTCTTAAGTGTGAAGGGCCATCCATGGAGGTTGTAGTTTCTATTGGAATCCACGATTTACCTGTGCAGCTGTGTGCATATGCTATCTGCACTTATATTTCTGTTGGTTTAAAAATTGACTCTGTTTGATTTGTGACCCGAGTATTGTCTTGTGTACCATAACACAGCTGTAATGCACAAACATTGCTTCTCAGTGTGTCAGTCTCAGTCCTGCAGAGCAGGTAAGAAAACTTTGATTCCAGCTCTTGTTCTTTAAACATTCTTCCCTATAAATTAACTAGTCATAGGAAACTAGTCATTTAGGGAGAGCAAAGGAAAGCAATTTCCTTTCTGGTGTAGGGAGATTTGACTCCAGCTTGCCTTTGGTGAGTGCTTCAGCAATAACACAGAATTACGCTGCTAATGTGCTTAATCATAATGATAGTCTAGGCTGCTCTTTCAAATGTGATGGCCACAGGCCAACTTTCAGGTTCTTTTATTCAAGACTGTAGTAAAAGATGAGGGTAGAGAGGAAAAGTATTTATTTTAAAGGCCTGTATCGCTAAAGAAATTGGCTCCTGGGTCTGGTGTCTCTGTTCTGATGCGTGTCCCCTATGGACAGCTACTATCATATCAGGGATCACAACCTAAACAGAACATGCATGTAACAAAAATCTTCTATCATATTATCTACCGATCATAGATGTATTTGGGGACTACAGAATGCTCATATTGGACAGGGACAATCAGCTGGGGCACCTGGAAACAAAGGGAAAGTAGTTATGTATTGTCCCAGATCCAGGATCTTTATTCAGTTGATACAATGCCCGCAGCTGGCCAGATTTAACCCAGCATTGAGAAATAACTGGCTCCAGGGACTACTGATGTGCCTGACTCTAAGGCCTATTTACATTTGTGTCCGGAGGCATGTAAAGGTGTAGCTGATAGGCATGAATAAGTTTCTGTTAGTTTAGTTCCCCTAATGAATACCAGCAAAATAGAGGTGGAATGTATAGTAATGGGAGTGGGCTGCCTTGTGGGTGGTAGGTAGCTATTGAATGTGCTTGGTAATAATATGAAACATTACTATCTAAGGAGGTAAATGGAGAGTTGCAGCATCATCAGAACTAAGTGTAAATGAAACCTTGGAAGGGAATAGATTGAAAATGAAAGAGTAGGAGGAATTGTTGAACTTAACTGAGCTACACAGTGAATTCTGAATGGAGGGTATTTAATTTTTTTTTTTTTAGACCAGTGCTGGCATAAGTAGTTTTTGTTTACAACAATATATTCCTGTTCTCACCCTTCCCTTTCCTAACCAGTTTGTTGGTATAAACACTTGCATGGTTGCTCAGTGATGTAGGTGAAAATTAAATGCTTCTCTAGGGATGGTAAGGTAAGCAGTGACTGTCAGCTACACTAGTTTCTTAAACAAGTTCACCATGTGGACAAAAGTATTTGTTTTTGCAAGCCTGGGTGAGTAGTGAGGGCAGAAATGGATTGGCTCGTGGTAGTGACTGCTTAAGTAATACAGCTGCCAAAGAATAAGCCTAACAACAGATGACCATGGGTAGATGCCTCACTTTTTTTTATTTGTAACTAATCTTATTTTTCTCCATGATGTCTAAATAAAACTTTGCTTTGTTTTACTGTTGATCCTCAAAGCTTGATAAGAATGATAAAGGACTTACTCTAATTCCATGATGCTGTTTATGGAGAGAGCTATTCCTTTCTCTGTTATCAGCTCTTTTTTTACTCTTTCTTGGATAGTACACAAGGACTAAGTATAGAATCAAGATACTTACAGATCTGTTGAACGAAAATTTTGGCTACGCTTGTTACTAGGGATTTTTAATGTGATTCAAATGATAGAAGTATTCACAGATCGGCTAATGCAAGCTTGAGAGATCTTTATGTGAAATCCTGACAACAAGAGCATCTGGAATAATCACTGGTGCAACTGCTGTGCAGTGATAAAAAAATAGGTACAGCGAAAGAACTTCAAGATGTGTAGCAGTATACAGTTCACAGAAGGCTCAGATTCTTATTCTGGTAAGTCTACAGTGGTAAGATGGAGCAGCTTGAAGTACTGCACAATAAAAGTTTAAATGCATTCAGAATTTTCCAGTCTCAAACTGTTCATTAATTAAAGCAGCCAATTTCAGACTTGAAGGAAAAATAAAAGCAGAGCCAAAACTTAGCTGGAAGTCACTTGATAGTAAAGCTTGTGGGAGCCAATTACTTACATGGTCCCTAGCACTTGCAAATACCTTCCCTTCTAACTGAAACAATTTTTTATTTCATTTCAAGCCAAAAGGCATGGTTTTTGCAGTCCTTGAAAATGTGTATAATGAAAAAAAAACTTCAGAAATGTGTAGCTGTATATGAAGAAAGCTCAGACTCTTGTTTTGGTAAGGCTGCAGTGTTGTGAGTTTGCTGGGAATTGTGTGCTGTCTCTTCTAGGTGATCATTAGTGCAGCCTAGTTCTGGGTGTAGTTTACACAGAGAGACAGTGATTAAAAATGAACCAAACCCTTTACTTCAAAAAAGCAGAGAAATTAAAAGTATTTGGGAACCTCTTGAATGTTTACCAGGCAACTGTAAAGTTTTGGGGAAGTTGTTGTGTTCCAGTAAACCATAGCTTCATAGTAATTCCTAAACTCTCAGGCCAATGGATTTTTTAAATAAGGACCACATTTTTGTGCAGGAAAGAAGGGTAAGTCTGTTTTGGCTGACTTGATGCTTAGTAGCATGTTGTGCATGGCTCTATGATTAGTAGGGAGAACTGCATCCATTTCATTTATGGAGCAGCAGATGTTAGAGGAGACTGGGTAGAAAAGGTGAAGACAATAGATTTTATACCTATGTTCAGGTAATTTGACTTGAAGCTCTGCTGTGTTTAAGAGACCATTTAAAAAGAAAAATTATAATGGCAGAGTGCTTCTTGTAATGTTATTGTATCCTTTTACAAACCTTCTTTTGAAACAGAGAGTTTCAAAATATTAAATATTAAAATGTTTAGTTATTTTTTTGCTATTTTCTTAAATAAATACAAGGCTCAAAGCCAAAATATTTGTATCCAAATTTTCAGTCATGTAAGCAAATCTAAAATAAACCATTTGCCCAAAACCTGTTGTCCTGAGGGCTATATCCTGTTTACAGGTGTAAGCCAGTTTAGTGGGATGTCAGACATGGATTTTCTATGCTACATCTTGCCAGATCTACAGCTTCGCTCTTCAGAAAACCTGATATGTGAACTCTGCATTTTGATTCATGTTACTTTGTTTTATTCATCAGCCAGTAGTGTTCTTCCCTTCTGTCTAGAACACCTTCTGGCCTTGTGGATTTGGCATGAGTAATGTCTTCTTTAGAATTTTGTATGTCCTGGTCCATTTCCTCTTCTGAATTCAGTTGAAAGAGCACAGCATCTCCAAGGACAGAGAGAGGTTGCCTTGTATCTCTCCTGAGCCCCTCTTACAAATAGTGTCAATGCGCTTGCCCTCTGTTGGGGCTGTCACCTCATCCTGAAGGATGGGTTCCATTTGCCAGGAAAGCTGTTGAATGATTTTAATTAGAATAGTAGCTTTTCTTTATATTTAAAAGTAGAAAAAGATTCCACGTAGAACTTTACATAACAATAAATATTCAGCAGGGATGTGATCCCTTCCCTCTGTCCCTCCTAAGTGAACAGAATTCTACTCCAGTTTGATTTTCGTATCTCTATAGCTCATATTTTTTTCCACCATTCAAGAGCTTAACTTAGTTTTTCAAGTGCCAGTCTATTATTTTTGTGTGGGAAGAATTTAGGAAAGCTGGCAGAAAACTCAACGGATTTCTAATTGGGTATTTTCTATTATTTGAAGTATACCTGCCAAATCTCCTTGTCTGTAGAGGCTTTCTTTTGTGAAAGGGTAAGAATCTCCTTGGACTAATAATTGGTTGAGTTTTATTTTAAGCTAATGATTTCTGGCTTTCAAGAAATTGTCTTCGTCTTCCATATAAGAAAACTACATCATGAATATTGTAGGATATATTTAATCAATTTAAATGGAGCAGAAATGATCTGGCAAGACTGATACTTCAAAGGAATCTACGGTTCATCAGGAATACTTTAACTGATTGTAAATGTCTCCCTTTCTTATGCATGTAAAAGGTTTAAAGTATTCTATGAGCACTGAGGTCTTTTATCCCTTCAGTTGCTTATGGAATACTAATGAAAGTAATGTATGTGCATCATGTGGAAAATATGTTGGCAGACAGATAGATACCTGCAGTGCCTTAAATGCTTTGGCATTGTCTTTGTTTAATCAGCGTAGTCGATCTCTGCTTCCCCTAGGGGTTTGTACTTTCAGAATAAGATCAAAGGTTTATATGAAGGTTTAAGCAAAAGTAAAATTCACCTATTTTAGAGATGAATTAATAGATAAACAGAAGCTTAAAAATAAAATTTAGGCACCCCGGTCTCTAATACAGACTGTCTTGTAGGAGCAATAATTATGGTAGTTATATATATTTAAAAAATCAGACATCTGACATGTTAAGAGAATAATTTCCTGGAATTAAGTACCTATCTGATTAAACTTTTGTGATTTGTTTTCATGATGTTTTCTAAAAGAGTAGCTGTTTTATGCTGTGTCTGTGTGCTTTGCTAAATTAATAAACTGACTTGGCATTGAAAATGCTCCTTGAGGAATGCAAAAGACAAACCCCAAACCCAACCCTTAAGTTAAAGTAACAATTAAAATATCCAGTACCATTTTTTGGGTATTCTGCCTACCTTTTTGTGGCAGTGATTTTTTGTCTTGCCATTTATGTCTGCTTAAAATGCTATAGAGCAAGTTGAGTGTTTCATTGAATGCTGATTCTGGTAAACGTTTAGTGGAATAGAGGAAAAAAGCCTAGAAATATCAACAGTTACATTTAATTTATGATGCAGATATGGTATCCTAATGCTAAATAGGGAATACATAAGTGGAGTGGTTTCAGTAAAATTGCAGGGAAACAGGAGTACAAAGCAATTACATAAAATAAGATTGTGACCAGGTGTAAAAAAAATTCTATCAGCCATGTTTTCTGAATGCTGTTCATGCTTTTTTATTAGAAATGAATTTTGATGTGTTGGTATTTTATCGCTACTGTATGGCACAATAATGGTTATTTTGTTAAGAAAATTTCACAATACTTATCAATTGTTGTATTCTTTGCAGCTGATACTATACTTAGTGTTTAGTCGTCAGCTGCTGCTGAAATAGCAGAAATGGACTGTGCATTTGAAGTTGGAGCATCATCAGCAAATGCATTTGGGTTCAATTTGCTGACACGTGTGTAATATCTTAGCTGAAATGCTGCAGTGAACAATATCTTTAATTTTCCCTGTAATTGAGCTTACAGGGGGCAGAGTGAGTTATATGATTTCTAAGAAAACTGCGAGCTTCAGTTCTGTTCTCTGGCAAAGTTGTTTGCATGGGCTGACTTGGTTACATCAGCCCAGTGCTTCTGAAGTCTGAGTATTTGAGTTAGTGAAACAGTAGATAGGCCAAAACGTGTGGTGGAGAGTTTTGCACAGGACAAACTTCACAATTTGTTATTAAAAATTATTCCTGCACCTAAGCTGTTAATAATGCTGTCTCTTCATTACTAGTCGTCTTCCATTTTTAATCAGGTAGAATTTGTAAATGCCAGAAAGTTGTGCACTCATTAAAACCATAACCATTTTTTTTAAAAGCTAACAGAACAGTGTATTTACTTTCAACATTTCAGCTGAAAGTAATAAAGAAGTTGAAGCATTTAGATTCAATTGAATTGCTTTGGCAACTTCTAAAATAAAATAGGAATATTTGTTTTTTCTGCCTTGGGTATAATTCAACTATATTTGTAAAGTCTGTAACGTTTAAGTGCAGTTTGGAATAAGAGACTCTGACTACTGAGTTTGTAGTTTTCTAAGAAATGTACCAGAATCTTGACTTCATAGAACTAAATTTTCCTCGGTTATTTTCTCACTTTTCTATATTTCACAATGGAATTTAGAGTGAATGTTGCAACTGTGATTTAGAATATTTAAATTTCCTGTGGCCTTTCACCAGTCAGTTCAGTTAAGTGTGTATCAAAACTATATTTGAAACAGTTACTTACCTTGATTTTAATAAACTTTTCATTTGTTTTAGACAAAATACAAAACAGTACCAAATATCTTTTGTGTTCTGAGTTTCTTGCATGTGTGTTGGTATAAGTAAAGGGCTAGTAATGCCACACAAGACTGCTGTTTCTACTACAAAACTAAGTCACTATGTAGGCAAATCCTAAGGTACAGTATAGTTCCAGTGTCTCTTGCACAGACTTGCAGGATCGTATTACATCAGGCACCCAATGTCATAAGTTTCAGGAGGAATTACTATTCTTCCAAAATGTAAATTAAGGAACCCTTCCCCCCTCACTTTTGCAGTTGGTAGATAATAGTGTTAGTATCTGAGGCTGTGCATTCCAGGGAGTAAAATTCAGCCTGAACTACAAAGAGCCCTCATGTCTGCTTGCCACAGCATGTTTTTGAAGTCTTTTGTGTAATAGCGACTGTTTTAAAAGCATATTTTGTTGATTAAAAAAATACGGTAGGTCATAAAACAAGAAGGGTGGGCTTGTTTCTAATGTGTGTGAGAACATCCAGTCTTATGGATGTTGATGCTAGACCAAGAAAATATTGAATAATTTAAAATTTGATTTAGTTCTCCTCAAAAGGGTATGGATAAGAACACAGATGAAGAGCGGCCTTCAACTGCCTGTAACCAGTACCCTAAAGAAGCAGTGAAGAAACGTCAGAATTTGGGTCGAGGTTCCGGGGGCAATGATTCTTCCAGAACCTTCAGAAAAAGCTTCAGGCTGGACTACAGATTAGAAGAGGATGTAACTAAATCAAAGAGGGGCAAAGATGGGAGATTTGTCAACCCGTGGCCAACATGGAAATCACCAACCTTACTAAACATTTTGAAATGGTCCTTCATGGAAAAAAATAACAGCAATGTGCCACGCTCGAAGCAGGTGAATATTTCCATGTTTTATTTTTGTGATTGAGACTGCTTTTACCTCTGCTCTAATGAATAAAATAGGACAGCTTCTAACTAATACTCATTAGGCATCTTCTGGAGACTTTTCTAAGTCTTACTTTTCTGATTTCATTTTATTCTTTACAAAAGGTGGGTTAATACTTTCTGCCTCTTTAATTTTTGTCTCCTTGTTAGTTCCACACACTTTAATTTATACAGCTCAATTTATAAAAAACAAAGAATTGGTCCCCTAGCTGAGTCATAAATCAGTTACAGCCATTCCTTTTTAATAGGTATTGCCTTATGAAGCATGCTATTAATTTAATTTGTGTTGCATGAAATAGCTTATTTCACAACATATTTAATTTTTAAAATTTTGCCTTTTTTTTCCGGATGGCAATTTAATACATATGTTGCATGATAATACATTTAATATATCTCTTGCATGAAAATGTAATAGTTTCTGTCACCTACTTATGAAAAGAGTTACAAATCTATTTTTTTGTGTTTCAGTACACCAGGAGAAAAAATTGCATATGTTAAAATTAACCTGAGCAAGTATTTGTACTGAAACACTTAAAGTACAGTGGCAGTTTACTGGCTAATACTGTTATTTGTTCTTGGTGAAATGCTTTTGTCAGGTATTGTATATAAAGGAGGAGACAGGAGAAGCTTCTTTTCCATGAAAAGTAATGGATACTGGAAAGCGATGGGTTATCTTTATGGTCACAGGAGGTATGAGGATGACTAGGTTTTGACAGAATTACTTCTCAGTGCATATCTGATGTGTTCACTGTACTTCAGAAATACTGTGCTGAAGGGTGCACAACCAAGGCCAGTATTTGTTAACAAGCAGGTGTTAATAATGCTTTTAAGCATGCAAGAAGGTATGCACAAGCTATAAATTTCACAGCCAGTATTTAGTAAAGAGCTTTCTGTTTTGTCTTACCTGAATTACCTGTGAAGGAAGGAATTCTATCAGTTTTATGGGCAGGAAAGCCATATTAGGCATTAATGCATGATGGTCAGAGGTTTGGGGATGTTTAAGGAACAAATGATCTTGGCTGTAATTTAATAATAATAATAAATAATTTGATTTAGAAGTACAGCAAATTTGTGTCAGTCTTGCAATCCCTTCCAGCACTTTACTTTTTAAAATTTGGTGTCTTCCTTGTGGTGACTACAATTGCATCAGTGTGTACAGCTTTCTAGACAGTGCGCTGGCCACTTTTTTCATGAAATTCACACCTGGACATACTCAGTTGCCTTTGACCACTGCCCTACTTGGCATGTGTAGAACAGGCTCCATGTCTTCCCAGTGCCAGTCAGAAACCTGGCTAGTGACTGAAGTCCCTTGAAGGCAATGCTGAGGTGTACTGTGGAGTGCAGAGCATACAGTGCTCTGATGAAGTGCAGAACTGCAGCACTCCCCTTTAATTTACAGTTCATCCCTACAATAAAGGATGATCACAAAGAAATCTACAAGGTAGCTGTTGAAAAGCCATCTCTCTGACCCAGTTGGGATTGTGTGCTCATTCTATTTTTTGCAGAGGAAATCTTTTAATTAAGTGCTTGCAATTACTCCGGACTCCGGTGAAGTAAATCAGAAACAGATAAACCTAGATAGGGATCAATAAAATGCACTTCTGGTGTCCTCAGCCGTTTTGATACTTGTTTCAACCAGTTTTGTTCTACCCCTAAATCAGCCTGTGAAGTGCATCTGAGCTTGTTTAAAATTAAAACTGAGGGCTCCATACTTTATCACTGCTAGAGATGGCACGTCCTTTGAGCTTCAGTTGAAGCTCCTGCTTCAATTTCCACATTGAGTGAGCCTAGTGATGCCCTGCTATGCTGGGCGGGTTCAATTTATCTGTACCAAGTGCTTTGCGTACGTAAAAATGAGCATATTATCCAGGATATGTGCTTGTGCTTCACTGTGGAAAAGCTATATGTATTATAATCATGCCTTTGCAATGACCCTATATCATTATCCAGAATGCATGGACTTCCTGTATTTTCGTTACAGGCTTTATTAATAACTTTGTTCAGTGCTATTGGAGGATCTTTGATTTTTAGTTGTTGCATCAGCAGTTAAGATTGTTTTCATTTCTGTAAAATCCCGTGGTATTCCAGTATGCACTAAGCGCCAAAAATCCCAAGCTAATCAGCTAGTCTTACCAAAGCCTGTCATGTGTTTTTTCTTGCTTTGCATTAGAAGGGAAAGAAGAACAGGGAGCGGGGAAGGGACACAGCAGGAGGAATTTTTGTATTACTTGAGTAATGGAGACAAGACAGTATTAAGCACACTACTTCTGTTCGTGGCTGATTTGACATAATTGCTGTATTTCAAAAATTGGTTATAATTCTTCTAGTTTTAATATGTTTCTGGTTAGTCTGACAGAACAAAATGTATTATAGCAGGATAAAAGTTCCATAAGATATGTATTTCATTCATCATATTGCTTTATCCTGTTGTCTGAGTTTTAAGTACTTCATGTGGAATATACTGCTAACAGAATTTGTACTTTAGTTTGAAGTCTTATGAGTTGATTATTGCTTATTGCTTTAAAAGGTAATTTTGATGTGCTTTTGTAAAATAGTAAAAAAAAAACGAAACCAAACAACCCCAAGCACAAATCACATGCACTGAGAACGTGCCTGGTTTCTGATCTCATCCTCTGAGGAATCATTGATTTGGATCAGAGGCCTGTGTATCACAAACCCGGAGAACTCTGTACGAGATCCACAAGTTACACTGCCTTTGTGCTGTTGGTTTGTCTTGGACTTTTGTTCACAGAATTTATTTTAAATAGGTTAGGATAGCAGTTGTTCAGACTGTGCTCTTCTCTATCAGTCTTCCTGTCTGTGTGGCTTTTACAAATGCCTTTTATAGTGATTAGTTCTACCTTTAAATCGACTATTCTAAATACTTGATAGCATCAATCCCAGGGACATCCCTGTAAAGCCTTTATTAGTAGTGCAGATGTGTTTTGGCTTTGGGCAGCCAAGTCCCAGTCAGCTGCTCACTTCCACCCTCAACTGCTTGCACCGCAGTGTAATTGAAAGAGGAAAAATCAGAGAGCTTGTGAGTTGAGATAAAGGCAGTTCAATAGGTAAAGCAAAAACTGCATGCACAAGCCAACTAAGAAATTCATTCTCTTTGCATGGGCAGGCAGGTGTTCAGCAGTCCCCAGGAAAGCAGGGCTGCATCCTATGTAACAGTTAGTTGGGAAGACAAATGCCGTTCACTCTGAATGTCCCCCACCTCCTCCTCCTTACCCCAGATTTTACTGCTGGGTCATGTGGTATAGGATATCTCTCTGATGGGTTGGGGTCAGCTGTCCCAACTGTGTCCCTCCGAGCTTTTTGTGTGCCCCAGTCAGCTGGCTGAGATGCTATGTAAGCACTGTTCAGCGATAGCTAAAACATCAGTCTGCCACCAGCACTGTTTTCAGCACAAATCCAAAACATAGCACTATATGTGCTACTGGGAAGAAAATTAACTGTACCCTGCGTAAAACTTGGTAGAATATGTCTGAGTCCCACTTAAGAACTTATTGTTCACATATGCCAATTGGCCAGTTCCTCATCCATTTAATATTGTTTATTAATATTGCATAATGCCAATTTTAAAAAAACCCTGATTTGTGCCAAATGTCAGCAAAAATAAGTTAATTAATTTATTTCTGAGAAAAATTGTAGTCTAACTCTAAAACCAGCTACTTAAAAAGAACATTTTCCATAAAAAATGTACTGACCTAAATTGCATTATGACAATTTATTAAGTTCCATATCTGAGTTTTATTTCTTTAATATAATCCGATTTGTTGACTTAACCATAATTTGTTGGTTTGTCCTAATTTCCATTTTTGAGTATCTTTCTTTCTTTTTTTTTTTTATTTGAAGTGTCACAATATAACACTTCTGTGGTTCAGATTTCTGTGGCTAGTGTTGTTCCCATGTATTTAAAATGAAATAGAGATAAGAAAATGATGCTTCTCTCTTGGAGAACCCCATTTATCTCAGTCTAAGACTCCTACTTTTCTTGTATGAACTAAGGGATTCTATTGTACTAACCTTATATTCAACTTTATAGGAGGTTATCTATTTCTCATTCCTGGAGACCGTAATGAAACTTCTTTAGTAAACATGTCTTGTCCATTAGCTCTCAGAAAAAGCAATTTCATTAATATTTTATTATTTACGGCAGAATTGCAGGGGGATGGAGATGTGCATGCTTTGATTTTCCCAACATATGCCTTCCAAATCAATAAAATATTGTGGAGAAAGTAACTTCTCTGAAGCTGTCAGGACTGGTTTAGCAAGGCAAGTCCTGGAGTCCTAAACTGTCACAGCATCAGCTGGACTTTTAAAGGAGCACAAGATCAGCTCTGTATAAACTCACTGATAGTGCTAATCTGTGCTAGGCTGAGAGAATGAGAACAGCAACCATGGCAGGCAGTACTTAACTTGGAAGCAGAAGTGCTGGGACATTTTTGATTATGAGGGAGAGGGATGTCAGGAGTCTAGAAGCTGCCCTAGCACATAAAAATTCTTCTAAAGCAATGTGAGCAGTTCAGACCATAAGGGTTTGGGAGGAGAGCCTTAGCCACATTGTGGCCAATTTTGAGATGGTCAGGAATTCTGAGAAGACTCGTTGGTTGGTTGTTTTTTTTTCAGTAGGAAAGTTATTATTTATTACACATAAAACTTCTGCATTAGCACTTGAACCAAACTGCAGTGAAGAGCATAACTCTGGTTCAAAATGAGAGAATGAGTGGTAGTTGGGCAGCGAGTTTCAATAGGTAATGTACAGCCATGGCCTCCCTTGTGCCAGCTTGAGGATACACACAGAGTCAAATTTGAGCCAATCAAAATGTGAGCTATGTACCTTTTACCTCTGGATTAATGTTCAGACAGGTCAGTTCTCTGACCTCTTGTACTCAAGTAGGGACTGCAAAACTTGTCAAGCTGGAATAAGAGAGGAGGTGGAGGAACCTTTTCATAACCAAGCATATCTAAGTACCTTAAAGTTTATCTTAAAAGTGGTTTTATTTTTATGAATGTTCATTAAATTATTGGCAGGATGGGAAGGCAGAATTGTAATTGCTAACATTAGTCAAGTGAGGTTAACCTTTGTGTGCTTCTTCTAGATGTAGTGAGGACAGAGAGAGGGCCTGATAAAAGCTAGCAGAGCTTTTGTGGAGTGTGGCTGGGGAACATAGCATTTTCTTTCATTTGTGACTTACTTGTGCTAGGACTTAAGAGGATGTATTATTTCGTTGCATAAGGTAAACCTGAGTATTTGTTAAGTAACACTTTGTGTGTGTGTGAGCACATATTCTTTTTCAGGTGGAGGAATCCCTTCCTGGGATGCTTTTAGTGCCTTGCAGTGCTTTCATTGCAATGCCCCCAGACTCTATCAGGTCTCCTGGCCTGGTGGGATATGCTCTTCTCTTTCTCAACAGAGAAGTGTAAATGTTACAAAAATCTAGAATGAAATTAGGAGGAAGTAGCTGGGAAAATGGACATTAAAAACGCACCTGGTGTGTGCTGCAGTTCTCTGCATAAAAGCCCAAAGTACAAGTATTGACTGAATTGGTTTTGCCTTGTATACAGTTTTTGTTCCGTGGCCAAGTGCATTCTGAAATCTCTCACGCATATTGTGTTCTTTTTCGCCAGGAACTTGACAAAGAACTTCCATTGTTACAACCTTACTTTGTTCGAACACCAGAAGATGCTGGGAAAACAGGAGCTGGTATGCGAGTCACGTGGCTGGGACATGCCACGGTTATGGTGGAAATGGATGAACTTGTATTTCTTACTGACCCAATCTTCAGCCAGAGAGCTTCCCCTATTCAGCTGTTGGGTCCCAAGCGCTTCCGAGGGCCTCCGTGCACGGTAGCGCAGCTCCCCAAGATAGATGCGGTGTTGATCAGCCACACCCACTACGATCACCTGGACTACAACTCCGTGGCGAGTCTGAACGAACGCTTTGGGAGCGAGCTGCGCTGGTTTGTGCCTCTGGGGCTCCTGCAGTGGATGCAGAGATGTGGTTGTGAGAATGTGATTGAACTCGATTGGTGGGAGGAGAACTGTGTCCCTGGTCATGATGCAGTAACTTTTGTCTTCACCCCTTCCCAGCATTGGTGCAAAAGGACTGTGACAGATGATAACAAGGTTCTCTGGGGCAGCTGGTCTGTCTTGGGACCTTGGAATAGGTTTTTCTTTGCAGGAGATACCGGATATTGTTTTGCTTTTGAACAAATAGGTAAAAGGTTTGGACCTTTCGATCTTGCAGCCATCCCCATTGGAGCTTACGAGCCAAGGTAGGACAATTAGTTTGAGCAAAATACATAAATGAAATTATATACTGATGACAAAAAATCCACCCAGAAGTTAAAACTATAGGTGTACTTTATTGAAAAGTATGTGTATGTGTGATGTTTCTGGAGAGTTTTTTCTTCAGACTTAAGGACAGCAAGGATGAATCAGCAGTCTTTCTTCCCTTAAAAATGTTGAGTAAAAATCTGGAATTACTCTGTGCCTTTTTTTCTGAAACAGCATCATTTAATCCAGCCCATTCCAGTGTATGTCATTTGCTGCATTTTTCTCTTGCTTCAGTCTTTACCCTGATTTTGCAACTTACCTGGAGACAAAGATGATTTGGTTATAGAGTATGAAAGATCTGTTTGCTCAGAAGAGCAAACTTTTCTCCTTTTGGAGTAAACATTTAGGCGATGGTACTCATATAATGCTGGAAGGAAAGCATGTATGGGCTGGGAAAAAAGATGGGAATCCAAATAGCATGGTAAAACTTTGGTATCTTTCAAGAGTTGTTAAGTTCTCTCTTCTGTTTTGCTTGTTCCCTTGGGCTATCTCTGAAGCACACACTTTTTGGTGTGTACTGCTAGCACAAAATTTTTTCACTGATAGATTTAAAGTTTCGGCCTTAATGCCTCAGGGCACCAGTAATATGCCCTTCACCTACTGAAAATAGAGATAAGAAAAAATCCTTCAAAGAGAGAGTACAATAAATGAACTGCTGTTTGATGGGTATGTTGGTATATGTTAGTTTCCTGATCTTGAGTGTTCTCTATGTTGCCCAGGTATACATGCTTATGATTTTTTTTTTTATTAGGTGAGCATATATTTCTTTCTGTTCTTTGGAATGGAAGTAAAGGAGAAATCTTGCACTGAATTAGGTGACACAAAAAAGTGGTTCTTTGTTTTGGTAGGTGGTTTATGAAATACCAGCATGTGGATCCTGAAGAAGCAGTAAGAATCCATATTGATGTTCAAGCAAAGAAGTCTGTAGCAATTCATTGGGGGACCTTTGCTTTAGCAAACGAGGTAAATTGCAACACTAAACATGAGTTCAGATTTCCAAGGACTAGACAGTCATTAGTGAAGCTTTGCTTGTGCAGTTTAACCTACATATCTGTAAATGTAAACTTAAAATGTGAACTTTGTATGAGTGAAAAGTTGTTACTCTATATACTGCTGTTCAAAGCAATGTTTAGCTTTTCATAACCAATTACATAAAATATTTCCATTGTTAAGAAAGTACAGAGTTATTGAAGCAAATGTGGAGGGTTTCTGACATCCAGATGCTGAGGAGCATAACAGATGAGGACACATGCAGTATTATGCAGTGTTATGTATTATATTATGCAGTAATAAAAACAGAGTGGTGCATCACTTGGAGACAGTAAGAACTGCATGCTTGTAGGTCAATACATTTATTAATTATGTCTGTCTAGTAAATATATAAACGGTATTAATAGTTGATTCAAAGTTAAAACCAGAAAGGATATGGAAAAATAGAGTTATTCTGAATTTTTGATGTTTTTTTAATGTTTTATTCCCCTCTCAC
>VWZS01010211.1:674773-739402 GCA_013397075.1 Rhabdornis inornatus | reverse complement strand
GGGGGAATGAATATTTCAGCCAACTCCTATTTCCTTTCATTCTTTTCTCTTTGTAGCAGTTTGGATTTTCCTTCTCTCTTCCCCTCCTGCTACCCCTTGACAGACGCGCCGAGGGTCCGGCGGCATGGGCAGTGCTGCCATTGCCTCCGTCTGGGCGTATCGAGGCTCTTCTGCTGCTTCCAGGAGCCTCCACTAAGGTCTCTTCTCCTCCCAGTATGGGTAACACCAGCAACTGCAACGGGACCTCGCTACCTCCCTGCCCCACCACCTGGTGGCACTTCCCTGACCAGGCTTCTCCAGGCGCCACCCATCTGCGCTTCGCACATCTCTCCTTATTTCCTGGACCAAGGCCTTTATGGTCGCTTCACGGAGCAGAGAGATTCAGCTGCCCGGAGTGCTGCTGGGTGCTGCAGGAGGAGCATCCATTCTGCACCCTGTGTTTCAGTCCCAATAAACCCTCTGTCCCAGCTGGTCTTCACACCCTTTGCTTCTTATCTCCTCCTTGCCAGCTTGTCTGTCCCATGATCTTGCATAGTGCAGATGGCTGCATGACATCCTCGGGAGCAGGAGCAAGGGGCAGGAGGGGGCCTGCTCCACCCGAGTTGCAAGCTTTCCTCCTAGCAGGCAGCAGATCAGATGGTGTCTGCCTCTCCGTCCTCCAGTGCAGCAGCACCTCTGTCACTTGTTGTCACTTGGTCTTAGTGGAGCACAGCTTGCACTCCTCCTCCTGGGTGAGTCACCCCTAGCTCAGCTCCCGCGCTGCTCTGGCTGCTGTGATCCCAGCCCTACGGACAGGAGAGGCACTGGCCATCACTAGTTACTCCACTGGAAGCAGGGTCACTGCACTAAAACCAGGCAGTTGGCAGTAGGGATCACCTACAATGGGAAAAGGAAGAGGAGCTATGTCAACACTTGGAGGCCTCAATAGACAGGGAAGTCCAGCTTATCCCAATGCTGGCTGAAAGCTGGAGCAAAGCAAGGTTATTGCATGTGGATGTATGGACAGTTGCTACCTCTCTCACATGAGGAGTCAATCAAAATTCTTGATTAATTACAGTGACTTGAATTATGCCTTATTTTGATGGCGCTGATCATGGCAGAAGGTCTGGTGAGAGCTCTGAAATGGATCTGTCACTGGGTAGGGCAAGGTGAACACCAACTTGCTTCTCAAGTTGCAGGCAGACAGTGTTAGTTGTGTTTCCTGTACCTCCAATAGGAGAAACTACTGGAGTGTATTGTTGGACATTTAGTATCTTGATATGTGGTTGGCATTGTCTAAAGCACAGCTTCAGAACTTTTGGTAGCATTATCATTCAAATCAAAAGGAAACCCAGAGATTGAGTCATAATCCTCAAATTGGTATGTAGCCATTTGCGTTGGCCACACACTTGAAACAGAACTCTACTGAGTGAATCAACATGACAAAGGTTTGCACTCCTCTGCCCTGTTGGGCAAGATGGGGACTTAGGAGAATGCCACCAACACTAGGAGTAAAGATCCACAGTCTACCAAAGAACAAAAAAGGAACAAGACACATTAGCAATATGAATACATATTTCTGTTAGTAATTATTTATATTATAGTCTACATATGCATACTTCTTTATTAGAATGCCTATTTATTCTGTGGAAGTCCTTTTTGCACAACTGACACCAATAATTATTTTTTATAAATTGTTTATATCGTCCAATTTACTGTTTCAGCTATTTCCAATTAGTTAATTTTTCTTTATGGCAATTAAATCCTTTATATTAGCAATATGATTGTACATAGATAATTTTACAGAGCCATTAAGGCTTGAGAGGAGCCACAACTGAGTGCAGAGTTTGGACAACAGGGAGAAGACGAATTATCTAACTAGAGTAACTTCCTCTGTGCTTTGAGATTGCCTTTAAAAAACCTTCTGAAATTTTCATTAGTTTGAGTTTTAGCCTGCAAATGTGTGGACGTGTTTTTAAGATTAGGTCTGTGTCTTGGGCTTCCGAACACATCCCAGTTAGTTTTCTACATTTGTGCACCCAGCAGTATATGCTGCCTTAAGAATGCTGAGACCATGTCTTCTATTTAAAGAGAGCAGAAGTAGGAAGGCATCCAAAGGCATAATATCAAAATATTCTCCAAGGAAATCTCCAGCATGGTAGCCAGAAAATGATCATTTTTCAATATCATTAGTTAGCCCGTGTTGATGTCTTCTACTTGGTAATCTACAAGTTCCTAAAACCTGGACATCTCAGGTGGGCAAATTTCTGCCAGGAAAAGGCAGATCTGTGGCAGCTGATCCCAGAGGAACACACACATCAATTCCCAGCTGTGCTCCAGCCATTTGCCCAAGTGCTGCAGGGTGCTTGTGCTGGCAGCAGGCAGTTGTGTGCTTTAGGAAGGGTGCAGAAGGTAACAGGAAGCCGTGGGACAGGTGGCTCTAGGAAGGTCTCCTCCCAGTTCCCATTCCAGATAAACCATTTGTATTTCTTCCAGATATTTTCATATAAAACCCCCAATGATGTCTCATTTCAGAACCATTTCAAGCCATTTACTGCTTCTTCATGAAACAAACAGATAGCGATAGAAATGTCACAGCTTCCCGATGATCAGTGTCTTTAGTCATGCTTGTAAAAACACATTTATTCGTTAATTTCAGTGGAGCATATGCTAGCATAATGACTGATGAATCAGCAGATGCTTCTGCACTAGTTGAAAGTATTCCCACTCAGGTTTTGCTTCAGGTTAGCAATGAAATTGCTGTAAGGGGAAAATGCAATGCAGGTATATTTGATAATATTTATGAAGAGTAGTAGGAAGAAAGCAGTCAGAGCTTTGTATGTTTCCAACAGTGAGCCCTCCAGGCAGCTCGACAAAAGACAAAAACAGCAGTAAAAGAACTCTGTCTTGCTACAAAAAGAATCAGCACAACCAGGAACTTACCTGGTGGGAAAGCATAAAACTGCTTGAATCAACGCATTTGACAGATCTAAATGTTACATGCTCTGGTAAGGGGCAACCTATTCACTTATCAGTAAAGGCGGCATATAAAGTATCATATGTGTTGAGCATGACCAAATTTAAGTGTTTAAAATAACTTTAACTTTAGAAATATTTTGATTACTTTAATGACTGAATTCTCATATTTTTTCATTTGATTCCATCAATGTCTTAGAAAGGAAAATGATTAAATAAATTAGCACATTAATTTGCAGTGGATGGAATTTTCTTGCACAGCTGTCCAATTTATATGCTCCTTGCATTAAAATTTTCAAGTTGATATACCTTATAAAGACTGCTAGCTGAGCAAAAAAAATCTAATTTAATCTTTGAATCAACAAGTACAGGCTCATGTGTATTCATATGCAATAGTACAGCTGCTATCTGCTTCAATAGAGAGGCTGATTTAAGGCAGGTTTATACTATAAAAGATTAAAAGAAGCTGTTTTCATACAACCATAATTTTTCAAAAATAATATCATTAAAACCAACAATGTGTCTTTCAGCACTAATTAATTTTTTTTGTTTATTACGTAACATACTGTTAATTCCATAATTTGAGGTGGGGTAACTGCACACAGGTATTCCACACCACAGAGTCTTCTATGGGATCTGAAACAGATCCTGCTTTTTGTTTTCTAAACCATCTGCTAGATGCCATCTGTCCTTTCATACATTTAATTACATCAAAAGAATTTTTACCCAAACCAAATATATTGGAGTAATGCATCAGAAAGTGTCCAGAGATGCTGATGCTCAGTGCAGGCTTTGGCCAAATGTTACCTTTGATGTAAGTTCCCACAAGGTTCCACCTCGCTGTAGTCACCAGCACTGGATTGGATTTCTCATATGTGTCAACTTCATGTTTTGAACATCAGCCATTTTTACTGTGGTTCTAACAGAAATATGAGAATTAAAGTATGTTTAATATCCTGGTTTAAATGGTCAAGAGCCAGATTGAACACTCCCAGTGAAGTAAATGCAAGTTTTGTTTCCAAAGGGCTCTCTATACATATTGACATTTCTTCATCTTTCTGCATAAAAATTTGGTGCCAAGAAAAAGATGAGGGAAGTGGTGGGCAGCTTTCTCCCAAGACATATCAGGCTTTACTCTCAAGTAAATATAATTGTGGCTTGACTCAGGACCATTATATTTAGAGTTTTTTTCTAAACTGTAGAACTAACCCTATTTACTGCAGTCTGGGCAGAGACTGGAAATGTTGGCCTGGAGTGCTGGGCTGCATTCAGCTTAAACTGCTGCTGGTTATTACTGGTTCAGAAGAGGTGCCATTAGTCCAGTGTTTTCCAGCACCAGTCTGAGAGATTAATTTATAATTGATTCCCATGTGGGAGATGTCACTAACCATGAAGCTGATGTGTATACCCAGTATACGAGGTGTGTTGTGTACCCAGCAGGTACACATACATCCATAGCTTTACCTGCATTTCAGCTGCCTTTTAAAAATGAGTGTTCAACAGACATGAGGATGATAAAAACCTGCATATATACTATCTCGCTCTGCCTTAATGATACTTTTCTTACATGGTTTCTCATACTTTTACACAGCTAAGATTTTTATCTGCAGTGATATCTGTCACAACATCTATCATTTGTGAGGTGTGGCAAGCACGCTTTTGCAATGAGGGCTTCATATGTGTACATGCTGGAGAAGGACGATGCTAAACTATGGGCTGATGTTTTGAGGGCACTGTGTTGAAATGACAGCGACATGTATAGTCAGATCTGCAGCAAGTAGCTAACTACCAAATCCAGCCTTTTCCATAGGTGTGTGTCACTGCTACTGCACCCACTTCACTGGGTGTGTCAGCCTCCTGAAGGCGTGTGGCTGTTTGTAGGGATGATCTTGCACCTTTGCTTCTGCACTAGTAGTGGCCTGAAATGTAGGGCACAGTCCCCTGCAGAAGCTGCTTTTAGCAATGCTCTCAGGTGGGAGGGTGTTGGTTATGCAAGCTGGGTGCCATTGTGCTCTCTCTGGCTGCAGCCGTGTGAGTATGGGTGATAACGATGGTGCTGCTCATACCCTTTATCTGTGTGGTGTGTGGAGGACAAAATTGTGGTAAAGGAGTTACATAAAGGCTGTGTCAGCCCCTGAGCCTCTGAACCGGTGTGACCTGGTGCACGCTCCGCCTTTCGCTCTGCCGGGGGGATACTCTGTGGATCTGCACACAATGGATGGACAGCCTGAGTGCCAGTCTTCATTATAGGCATGTTGTCTTATCCTCAGAAAACCACGTGAAAGTGTTTGCCACAGGCTCACACATTTTATAAACAGTAGGTTAGCCACATAGCCCTACTGAGGTAATCTGGCATTAATAATTTCCTTTTACGTATGGGGAAACCAAGCCTAGAGAAAAGTGATGCCAGTTCCAGCCATTTGGAATGGAACAGAGCAGAAAATTTTAGCATGTCCCTTAAACTAGCTATGTCTTGGCCACTCCCTAGCATAAACCCATGGTTCACTGGTCTTTCCAGTGCCACATGCAGGCATGGGCATGAGCCTCAGGACACTACTTGGAAAGAACCTGAAGATCCACCAGGTAGCTGAAGGCAAGACAGGCATATATAAAACATAACATTTCCTATGCATGTATAGCAAAATTCCAAATTTCTTACTAAACATATGAGAGCTTTTGCTCTAAGTTTTTGTGCAGTGACTACTGTAATTCTTTTAGTTGTCAGGATTTGCAGTAGAAAATTTTGTAGTAGTTCTGCGTATGTGTGTGTATAACACAATGTTGTTTCAAGAGAAAAGGCAAGAGCAGAAAAAGATAATAGAACATATGAATATTTAGTTGTTGAAATCAGAGATACAGTCATTACCTTGTAAAGGGCCTTGAAATCATCTTCTGCCACGTCCTGCTCACACTCAGTCCAAGCTGCCATGCATTTATCTCTCCTGCTTGTGGATAGGCAGGGAAATCCCCAGGGAGGGCTGCTCTGCAGGCATACTGTGCTTCCTGCTGGGATTTGCACTGCCCAGTACAGGGTGTTGTGGCACTGGGCTTGGTGTTAGCCTCTGAGCCATCCATTCTTAGCGCAAGAGGCAATTAATACTCAGGGAGATTTTACCAGGATTACAAAGCTCTGGTGGGAATGAAGTCACCTGTCCCCAAGGTAAGAGTCACAGCTCTACATGGCAGATAAATGGACTCCCAAAGGGGAAGCGGCACCTTAAACTGTTTTTTTTAAAAGATAATTATTGCATATGAGTAGGTGCACAAAATAAGCACATTTTATTTGTATGCACATTTTATGAACTCTGCATCTACCCACAAGTCTTTATTTTGCCTCAGGTCTTGTCTCAAAATATTAGGTCTTATCTATGTAATGGAGCGGGGTGCTTAAAACTAAAACTTGGGAAGCCTGATATTGGAAAAGAATCTACCTGTTAGAGGCAATATTAAAGTATGTCCAAATGACAAAGGCCAATCAGATACTGTAATACCTGCCCAAAAATCACAAGTAATGAGAAGCCCATGGACACAAAAGGATAGCTCTGTATCAGAATTATTTCAAGAGCTGATGAATCAATACTTGGAACAGACCTTGTGTAAATGAACAGGACACCACTGAATTCAGTAGAGTTTTATGGACAACTATTTTATATTGTTTACAGCAGAAACACCAAGAGAAGTATACTACCTGCCTTTTCACTGGGAAAATGGCCAGTGTGAGGAAGGCCAAGGATGCTGGATTATAAGATTATAATAAAATATTTACAGTAGTATGTTCTGAGGATCAATTTATTGACACATGTCGAGATGAAAAAAAATTCTTCTTTTTAAATAATGTTGTTGAATAATAAAATTTGGGGGTTTTTTTGCCTAGCTGATTCTAATAACAAAAGAACCAGGATTTTCTAATAACAAAAGAACCAGGATTGTTTGGACTAAACCTAGTAAGCCATAAGATTTGAAGATGGAAAGCAAAAGAGGCAAGAAGTGATATCAACTCGGAACTTAAAAGAAGAGGACCTCAGGGAGATTATTGTTGTGCAAGTTCCTGGGAGCTGCTCCTTTGAAAGAGAAAGGAGCCCAGGAGAGTGAGTCTCAAACCACGAGAAGCATCAACTTCTGTTTGCAGGACACGATGCAGGTGTGAGGTGGCCAGACTATCTGAATGGGGAACTCCTGACAGGGCTTAGATAGGAGAAAGGGATCCTATGGGACACAGAAGAAGGCATAGGCTGCTCAGGATGAATACAGAAGGAATGCCCAAGTCTGAAATGACTGAATCAAGAAAACCAAGGACTAGCCGGCGTAAAACTTGGTGAAGTACATGAAGGAAGCAGCAAGAGGAAGAATAAGGCCAAGTGAACAGGTAGCCTAGTAATGAAGGAGTCAGAAAGGTGGAGGTTTTTACAACCCAGTTTTTATTGGCAAAATTTGTTCTTGGGCTTTCCATATGTTTGGTGGAATATAACCAGTGTTAGAGGAAGACTGAGTTAGGGATTACTCAAGCAACTTGACCACAGAGCCAAGTAGGAAGCCCGACTGATATCACTGCAAGGCTGTTCCCTACCTCTTCAAGAAGTTACAGTGATGAGAAGTTCCCAATGACTGCAGAAGCAAATGTCACACTCATCTTCCAGGATGACAAGGAAGAAGAGCTGGGGAAATAGAGACCAACTGGCTTTACTTTCATCTTTGTGGAGGTTAAGGAGCAAATCCTTGTGTAAGCCATGCACAGGCACATAGGAGAGAAGAAAGTGATTGGGAAAAAAAGTATGGATTTATCAATGGCAAGTTGTTCTTGAATAACCTAATTATATTCTTCATTGTAATGACTGGATTTGAAGATGAGGTATGACTGGATTTTGAAGATGAGAACTGGATGCCCTTCACTTTGGCAGGCTTTTGTCTCTGCTCTTACAGCATCTTTGGAGCTAAACTAGACAGACAGGGTAGGTGGGTTTACCTATTAGTTTAATTCACTAGCTGAGTGAATTCAAGCCAATAAAAAAAAGGCTGGAGCAACAGGCTGAAAATGACGTGGTGTCGGTTTACAAATGGTATTCCTTGGGCATTCATATTGGGAACAATATTATTTAACATCTCCATTCACAGCTTTGACAATGGAACAGTGTGTATCTGCCACAAGTTCACAGATGATACCCAAATGTAGGGAGCAGTCATCGTGCTGGATGATATGTCTGGTGTTGGAGTCACCTTGACAAGCTGAAGAAATGGACTGACAAACATTTTATGGAATTCAACAAATGCAGTCCTGCATCTTTGACAGAATAACACCATGCAACAGTGCCGGTATCTATACAGTATATATGATATGTAGTAGCATTCATTATACCAGCATGCTCCAGGAAGGGTATCTGTAGGTACAGGGCTGTATTCAAACTCCACAGAGGCTATTTAACTATAGAAGGGAAATGATACTTTTAATTTTTTTTACAGTTTTACACAGTACAATATTGGTGTCCAAAGAAAAATGCAGTGCAGGACAGTACCTGACTATAAGAGAACCTATCTCCTGTATTTTGCTGACACAGGGGTAAGGGAGTGCACCAGAAACTTCTGCCAAAGTGTAGGTCCATGCATACATAACCCAGTGCCAGCCCAGAGCTGCTCAGTGGCTGCAGTGCAGAGGACATGGTCCTCAGACCTGCTGGTTATCATGTCAAGAAGCAGATGAAGCATCCTTCTTGGTTGCTGTCACCATCTCTGCTCTGTTTTAAGCCCAGACTGGCTGCCTATCAAATAGCCTCCATGAAACTTTCTGCAGCATAGAAAAAAAAGTCGTATCTTCTGTCTCTATGACATACAAGAGTTTCCATTTCTCTCTTTTTCTGAATTAATTTCTTGTAAGTTGTTACTTATCATAATTTTTTCTTGTCAGGATTTCTGGTTGCAGCTTTTATACTTAGTCAGCCCTACTGTACAGTCTATTGTCAGTAATCATTTCTCTAGGTAGGAAATCAACTAATATTTCTTCATTTAGTAACTTCTTGATTTTTTATTGGACCGTGAACCAGATCAGTCTTATTTTGATGGTTAGTGTTAGGCACATTCCAGAAGTTATATTGTTCACCAAAGTTTTTGAAGATTTTTAGTTCATTCATATTCCTTTTGTAGAAATGTGAATGCCGGATCTGTCAATGGTTTCTCAGAAACTATTGTATTCCATACAGCTTATGCTCCATTTGCAGTTACCCTTACTGTCACTTAGCTACTGGTTAATCTATATAAATTAAATTGACTAGTTTTTGCACATCTAATTTTTAAAACTCACATAATTCAGATGCTGACAGAAGCTTTGTCTTATAGGCTAGTACCATTACCTTTATTGGTCAGGCTTCTGATCTTCAAATACTGAGTCTATCTAACAAAGTCTGCATTTCATAATACCCATTGGTGGCCATTAATTGCTTACACATTTTATTTTTATTTTAATGAAATCCAATCCCTCCCTTTTTAATTGAGTCCTGAACCTGAGTCATGTTAATGAGTTATACATTTGTGAAATAAACCAATTTAATATTTGAATATGTTTTCTCTAATGGACATTAAATTAATTAGAGTTTCAAGATTAGAGAAAAATCAACTTTAATATTTAAGGGAGTCATTTGGCCAAGTATTTTAACGTTTTAATACTCTTGGACTCAGAGTTTTCCATTTCTGTGCTGTTTGGGGTTTTTTAATATTACCAATATAATTAAAGATTTGCATCCATTAAATTATAATATTACTTCAAGTGTTTCAAATGGGATAGCTTTACTTGGTGACTCATGAAGTGGCTAGATGGGATGCAAATTGCATTCTGTTCCATGTGTACTGCATTTAGTGTGCCAGAATTGACAGAAAAGTTTTTGTATGACAAGTAAAAATGAAATGTATTTCTAGATGTAGTTAGGTTTTTGTTTTGTTTTTGTTTTTGTTTGCTTGTTTCTTTTTGTTTCTTTTTTCCTGATATGTGCAATAGGACACAGGTTACAATGTTACATGACCTGAGCTGTACTTTCAGTAGATGCTATCTCACAGTACATCATACAGGATTTATGATCAGGTAAAAAATAATGTTTATAATCTCAAATTTACTCAAATTCATGAATGATACATATTAAATCATACTGTAAATGAATATTTGTGAATGTACAGGTGTAATGATAACCACAAATACATTACTATATAGGAATGGCAATACTGTGATTAATAACAGTAACAGCAGTTACAATACAGCCAGAATATCCAACATGGTCATAACAGGAGTTTTGGAAGACTATTTAACCTAGAAAATCAAACACTAAACCATATATAGCACTTACAGCAACTTTTATTGCCACGTGGGCTCAGATTCCATATGAATGTACAAAGATTTTTCTTGCATGACAATATCAAACGTGTTAAAATATCTTGCACTATATCCTAAAATGTGAATATTCTGTGTATACAACACATGTATAAATGGAATTTCACCTATGAGTAGAATACATCCATTGTATCACAACTATGGATTATAGGATTATATTATATATAATTCTATTAATTGCAAATAGTAATATTTTATCTGTACTGCCATAGTTACTAGAATTGGAATCTTTATGCTAGAAATCACACCTACAGCAGGAACAGAGCCCTTACCATAAAGACCTCACAAAATAAGCTTAGATAAAAATATCTTGCAGGCAAGTCAGATATTGGCAGTTTTAAAACACTCTGACATGGCTGCATGAAAAATACTTCAGCCATAGGAGGGAAGGCTAGGGAAAATGTCCTCTGGTCCATGTTACGGCTAGAGGCTGCCAAGATAATATTCCTATGTAGGTATAGTGACCTATAACAATGACTCACTGATCTTACTGATGTTTAAATGGGTACCCAAGGTGAGTCCAGCTCCTTCAGCTCTTCCTACTCTTCCTTTCCTTCTTCCAAATATGAGCTCAGCTCTGATTTTAAGTTTAAATGGATTCTTGCTGCATATTCAATTTCTGGGGCTAGGGCTTGCCATGCATTCAACAAAGAAACCTGAGCTCATGCCTGCAGAATTTGGAGTCTCTGGAGTTTCCAGGTGATTCTCCAGTTTTGTGTCAGTGCAATAAGAATCCATATGGACAATAATAAAGCTGGGTACACACTCGCATAATTTTTGTTATGTGGCTGTCCAATTTGACTTTAAAGGATATGGTGAGTGCAATATAAGTGATGTTTTAGCTTGATCATTCTAACGAATAAGTAATAAATAGTGGCAGTTGTTTGATCAAAATGGCAAGTTTGTGCTTAGTCTCACTTTCCTTTGTGCACCTGCAAATTTTCTATGAGCTGCTCCAGGTCCCATAGCCAGTGGGGAGAAATAGATACTTGCAGAAGATGTTTTCTATCACCCTTAGATTAAAAAGTCGTTGCTTGAGGTTTTCTGTCTCTATCAATAACATAAAAAGCCTAGAACAGTGACTAGTAGGTGTTAGGTGACTAAAGAAAATTAATCTCACCCTTATGTATAGTTTAGGTAAACTTCACCTGTTCTGAACTGGTGTGTATATTGCCTGTGTACATACAAGCAGAATGTGCTGTCATAATATGAATAATAAGAATACTTTTCATGTATCTATCTCATTCACACCAGGATATCCTCTGTTTATCAATGTTAATTAATGTGTCTTCGTAACAATCTCATGAGGAAAGAATTGCTCCCAATTTAGAGATGAAGATATGGAGCCATAGTATGTTTAGATAACTTGTCCCCAGTTGCACAGAAAACCAGTGGCATAAATGTAAATACAAGAGGATGCCTCACAATCATAGCCCAAAGATAAGGTAATCATAAGGTGTGGTTCCCAAATCCATACAAACAGTGTACTACTGTCCTTGCTTCCGGCCTATTCAAAGTAAATAGGTTGAGGTGTGGTGTGCACAAGGTAATTCCTGATGAGTTCACATCAGTCATACACTAAACTTGGTACAGACAGAGCCAGTCTGAGGACAGAGCAACAGGGCAAGGGTCAAATACCTGTTCCACATACTTGACATATTTGTGTGTCTGTGTGATTAATTTATTTTGATCCTTCAGCAAAGAAACAATTTGATCGCCCTTACAAGAAGGACTAGGGATACTGGTGGCTGAGAGGCTGGACATGAGCTGGAAATGTGCACTTGCAGCTCAAAAATCAACCATATCCTTGGCTGTATCAAAAAAAGTGTGATAAGAGGGTCAAGGGAGGTGATTCTGTCCCTCTACTCTGCTCTGATGAGACACCACCTGTGCCTAGCTCTGGGACCTTAGCACAGGAGCAGGTCCAGAGGAAGGCCATAGAACTAACAAAAGGTGTGGAGCACCTCTCCTATAAAGACAGGCTGAGAGTGTTTGAGTCCTACTCCCTGAACAAATCTTCAGAACAGCTGGGAAAAAGCCCAGATGGTTTAGGCTGAGAGCGTTTTCAGGAGTTTGCTAGTGCAGCTAATTTCATTTCAGGATCATGAACATTCCCTGGTGCCAATTTATTTTTGAGGACATAGGTATCTATTGATGCCAGGTTTTGTTCACACCTTCAGTGGGCTTCCTGTCTCTATGTAAGAGCTTGTCTTCAATCCAGATTTGCTGTATATTTTTCCCCACAGCACTCCTCTCTCCTCCTGGCTTCATTCCCCTACAGCCATTCTTGTCCAGCACTTCTTATTTGCATGTATAAACCTGTGGTTCATGTGAGAAATGGCACAAGCCAAAGACTGTAACTGTACTGGCTTACAGTTCAACTCATCAGTGTGTATCACTAGAGCTGCAGGAGAAATCCTGCGCAGCTGACTTTGTGCTTTGCTATTTGGAAGAAGCAAATGCATTGCTAAACTAGTTTCAAAGTATCATTAATATAATTCTCTTCATGTTTTTACTTTTCCCCTGCTCTTTCTCTTTTCACTTTTCCATGTACTGGACAACTTCCTAATGAGTTGATATTTGCACAGTGTTTCACTTTCCATTTCCACGTGTCCCTCTCCGTTTGCTACACAGTTCATCACAGTTATGCCATCCAACACAATGCCAAGTCATCTTTCCTGCTGCTATCTGGGTCATGGTAGGGTTTGGGTTAGCTGCTGGTGTGAGCAGCCAACTGCCAACCCCTTGAGCCACCATCATCTGCTATGACATAACTTTGAACAGAGGCTCTTTCAACCTTTCCCTGTAGGATACAGGTGAAAGTGACTGAGGCTGCATGTTAATGACAGAGAGGGAGGAGAAGAGACCACGATGAACATGGACCTCAATGTCAGCCTCTGGCAGTGGGTGAACTAGAAGATGTTCTGCTGAATGCTACAAGCACTGAAATAAGTGAAAGCAGTGTCTTAGAGAATCTACGACACGAAAAAGGTCCAATGACCCTTTTTACTGTTGCCATGAGTGAGTTGCAACAGAACAGGAAGAGTCTCCTGAATTTTGCTACAGTATTCAGGTTTATGCTCTGAGTTTATTACTGGTTTACAGCCATGGGTTGCATTTGTCCTTGTGTAAAGATGAGAAAAGAGTATTTCTCTTGCACCACTTCTTTTTTTTCCTGTACCTGGTAAACTATGGAGGAGGAAGGGAAGCGATCTAAGCATGCAACTAGGGCCTCTTTTAATTCGTCTTTGCAATTTGCAGAAACGTAAGAGATATAGGTATACTAAGGAAGAGTACCCATCTCTTCCAATATTTTTGTAGCTCTAACATAGAAGTAGAAAAAGATGAATTAACTAACACTGAAAAATTATCCCAAATGGATGGACTGTGGAACTCAGTACACTTACAGTGTTTGGCTTGTGCCATTTCTCAGCAAGCTTTCTCTGACTGAGAGGGATGTGGAAAGCCTCCTGAAACATTTGCTTTTTTTGGATCTCCTCTCATAGTTCATCTTCTTTTCATGCTTATCTAAATTTTCCCCATAGCTGGCAAGGGATACCTCAGACCTCTTCATACCCTGGGAATTGCAGTGGTCACTGAGATACTAGTGAGTGCTTGTTTTCAATGGCAACTTCCATAACTAACACATGTTGCATAATATACTATTGAGTCACCAGGTAATGAAACCTCCTTTGCATTGACAGATGAAATTATGCTTATCTTTCCATAGTTCACTTCTTTTCAGTCTCTGTTTCTAATGTGTTCCGAGACCTACCAAGTATGAAGCAATAGTGAAACCATTTCTGGTAACACTATCATGATGCCATACATGTTATATTATTATTTTCCCTAGCAAATACTCCTTACATTTTTCCAGTTATTAAAAGTTTTACTAGTTAATAAAGATAAAAAAAATCTTAACAGAGCCCTCTGTTTATTTTATCCCAGACTGCTTCAGAGCAGGCTTCCAAATGCACATTATTTCAAACGGGAATAGATGGATGTCATGTTGATAACAATTCCTAACAAGGCTTTGTTTGCTTAGATTAAGAGGAACTAATATTTTCCATCTCTTCTATTAAAAAATATTTTCTGCTGTTCTACACACCTTTTTTCTTTTGTACGTAATGGCTGGGTACCTAAAAATGGTACTATGTACTTGGAAATTGAAGAGGAAACATGTTGTTGCACCCAATACATTCACTGTAGGTAGAGTAGATAAACCCAAAAGTTTCTAATGCACAACATAAATCAGTCCATAACAGCAGCGTGGATGTGCAGACCACACCACTGCACAACACACGACATGACACATGGTTGCCTGGCATTCCTTCATTCCTAAGACATGTCACTGTGCAATAAGAGATGTGGGAGCAGGAGGCATCCCTCATTTTCCCTGATTGCTTCCCTTTAGACTTAGAGGGAGGGGATAGAATTTCTGTCTGCATGTGCCAGATTTACCAGCTGAGTGTGTATGGGGATTATGTATGCAACTAGAGCCTGCCAGTATCAGCTCAGGTAACGAGAAGATAACATGTATAGTGTGCAAGTGCTCACTCTCTAAGCTCAGCATTCTGCAAAGACATGGCCAGGACTGCATCCAGGTGTTTCCCTACACACTGATGTTTTCACTGCAGCCTGCACATCCTTTCATCATCCTGCAATTAGCACCATGGTAGGAGCAGGTCAGCGGGATTCCTTGCAGCTACTGCGAAATCACGTACTTTATAATGACCTTATCAGTAAGAGACTAAAATCTCTCTTGTCCCGAAAGGCAAACATCCTAACTCTTTAACAATGTCACAATACTTACCTTTGGTACTACTTCCTATATCCCTGGAGGTGTTTGAGGCCAGGCTGGATGGGGCTCTGAGCAATCTGGTCTACTGGAAGGTGTCCCTGCCATAGCAGGGGAAGTGGAACTAAATGATCTTCAAGGTCCCTTTCCAATCCAAACCACTCCATGACTCTACAATTCTGTGAGTCTATAATACATACACTGTAGCTGAGCACCACTTGAGAATGATGGAATAGCAGCCTCGGTAATTCAGTTTCTCTGTGTTTATTTAATGGATAAATAACACGTATTTGAGTACCACTGATGATCTTACTGACACTTTGAAAGTCCCATTCCAGACAGCTGTTATTTCAGGGATATTTGCAGAATTTTCCTATAACCTTGAATTACTATTTCAAGGCCTGATTTTGTATGTGTGATGTCCCACTCCTAGGGAAAGGGAGCACCCAACAGCCATAGAGGCTTGTGGTTGGAAAAGAACAACAGAATTCAGAGGGTCCTAAAAACACTTACTAAGTATTATTAATAAATTATACACTTGGCATGGAAATCAGTATGAGTTAGTCCCTTATCTTCTACTATAAACACACTGGTGGATTTTGAATAAGGAGTAGGGTGAAAGAGAAGAGAGAGGGAAAGACTAAAAAGGGGAGGAAGGAAGGAAGGAAGGAAGGAAGGAAGGAAGGAAGGNGAGGGAGGGAGGGAGGGAGGACCAGTCTTGGGTCCTGCACCAATACAGCTGGTAGGGTGTTCAGGGACCTGGGGGTGCCTCCTGGAACAGGAGTGAAATAAGCAGCAGTAGAGTAGCATCTGGATGCAAATAAGACAGATGTAAGTGAGGAAATAGATGGGCCTTTCTGCTTGGCAAAAATGATGTGAAAACAGAGAGAATATGAGTATACTTTTACAATGTAGACTTGGGAAGTAATTCCCTCAAGGAGGATGGGATTTTGGAGAAGACATGAATATACAAGTACAACCAAAATCCTTCCGTCAGAGAGGTAGTGCACATGTCAATCTAACTGTAGCTTCTCTTATGAGTACAATGCAACCACCTTTCTTAGAAGTATATTAAAAAGGGATGTAGCTGAATACTCAGTTTATTAATTCAGAAATGTTCCCAAGTTCTTCAATTCTCTAACGGAGCTTATTTTCTTCTTTTTTTTTGCTCCTTATGATGCAAGATTTTGATAAACTTATAATTCCACAAAAAGCTGTGCAAGTCTTGCAACAATCACACCTTCCCTGTTCTACATAAAGGTCACCTATGAGACAACCATCTCTCAGAAGTCTCATTTTAAAACTATCTTTAATAAATCCACCATTTTAACAGATGGAGTAGAGAAAAGACTAAGATGCATAATGGTAGAAACTCTGATGTTCTGCAAAATATTCATGTCATATGAATTATACCTCCTATACAGCCATGCAGCCCAGTCACTCAGCATATGGTAAGTCATTTAGGAAGCAAAAAGTAACTAAGAAATATAAAACAAACATGAAAAAGCATTTGATAGTTCTGACATGTTTATCTGCAACAAAATCAACATCACAGTCAATGCTGCATTGTTAAGAATGCAGAGCAACTTGCACACTTAAATGATTAGTCCATGATGGCAAAAAATGGATGTAATTCCATGGAAACTTCATTAGTACAAAAATTATATTGAAACACTGTTGAGTAGGAGTTTCAAAATGTTCACTGTTTAATGGGATCTCTTCTCCTGATGAAATGATCTCATGTTTTACTAGTTTTTTCTATCTTCCATGCACTGCATGTTTTTAGTTTCCATCTAATTTTGGTGTTTATAATTAACAGTGATCAGAGATACCTCAGCTTGACTGGTATTTAGATGTACAGCATCAACCATACCCTTCAGCACAGGCAGTACTTTTAATGTCTGATGTTGGTTTTGGCCTCAAACTCACTGTCAGGACCACTGGAATGAATTATGTAATAGTTTTAAGTCAGATAGGACCATTAAATTAACGTCTGTGTTGATATATCAGACTCACTGCATTTCATTGTACTACATTTGTATTGAGACAAAGAAACTTCTGACAAAAAACATCCTTTTAGAGTAAATTCGATTCAAAGATGATTATTCACAAATCCTCTTGAAAGCTTTATTTCAGTGCTTATGCTCAGTACTGTGTTTTGTCTCCAGTTTTATCTTCCAGACACTGGTTCCTTGGAATTTTTTCCCACTAAATTAGAGACCACTGTAATACTTACTTTTTTCTCCCAGCAAAGATTAACAGCAATCAAGTTATGCCTCAATCACCTTTTTCTTTTCCTCCTTAAATAATAAGGCATTTTGTTCATGTCTGAGGTAATTTTGTGACTTTTTTTGTATATTTTAATGACTTGTTTTTTTGAAATGAGTCATTTGCTGTTGACTAATTTGAGACTCCCCAGCACCACATGTAAAAATAAGATAGTGTCTGAGCCCCTACTCACTAACCACATGATTTTTATACATGAGAATTGAACAATTTGTTTTTGCAATGCCATCATAGTTTTAAGGTTTCTGTCCTTAAAATCCTCTCATATAAATATCAGTTTCCCAAGATACATCAGGGTTCTGGAGCAAGAAAGACTTCTTCTTGGTGGATGGGGATAATGTTAGGGACTATTTAAATAAACTGGGCATACACACTGGACCTCATGGGACACACCCACAAGCACTGGACAATGTAACTGAAAAGACACTCAATCATCTTTGGAAGGTCATGGCCACTGGGGCAGATAACTGAGGACTGTAAGAAAGCAAATTTCAGAGAAAATGGTTCTCTCTTCAAACATCCAAAACAGTCCTAGAAAATGTCTTTTTTTGCCTGTACATGGTATTCTGCAACATATTTTCTCAGAAAAAGGTGTATTTTATACAAAAAATCAACCGGAAAATCATTCCACAATAGTATTAGAAAGTATTTAATCTAAAGTAATCAGATCCTACTATCTTTAATATGTAGCAGCATTCACAAAACCACAGTTTAATATGCCATCTCTGTAAATAAACAGGAAAGTATTTTGCTTTATGGGGAAATCTTGAAATATGCTTTCAAGATAGATGCTGCAGGTTTCCTGAATGGAAATAATTATTCTACTCGATTGTAGTTACTGTCCCTGATCTACAAGCGATCAAACTTTGGAGAACAGCAAGGGGGCAGATGGCAAGCAAGTAATCTAGGGATCTGAAGCCCCCTCATATCAACTACTCATCAGTATATCCCTACGTGTCTACTCTCCCCTTGTGGTAAAAGTGAGTTCACTGAGAGGTGACCTGTTTACAACATTCTTTGGAGGTTAAAGCAGACAGAAGTGCAGGGCAACATGGGCAATTAGGCTAAATTCAGCCCCTACCTTAGCCCACAGTAACTGGCTGATACGTTCCTCTCTTCAATGTACCTTCATGGTATTAATATGCAACCACATATGGCTTTTTATCAGAAGACAAGTAAGATAAAGACTAGGGCAAAACCAGATCTGATGTTACTGGCTGCTCTGCCAGTCTTCTGGCCAGCTAATATAAACCATTGTGGTTTTACACCTGGGAATTCCAATTCCAATGAAAAAACCAAAATTAATTGTAATGGTTTCATATGTGAGAAAATTTTGCTGTGAGAAAATTTTGTTGTGTCTCCCTAATGATGGGTGAGAACTAGGCAGATTTTTTTTTAAGATGCTTTGTGGGTCTTTTTGGCGAAGAAATGCAATAAATCAGGGACTCAGATGTCATGACTTCAGAGAGACAGAAAGCACTTTTTTGGACATAATGGGACTTGGGGACTCGGTATTTTGTAGAGTGCTCACAGAATAGTATAGGCTATATGGGATTGAATTCGTACAACCATGAATGCTTGATTCTTTCAGTTTAACATGGAGAAAAAATATTCTTTCCTATCCATTTAGATGACGTTGAATTTCCACACTATAGTGAATAATTCACTACTGCTCTAATAAGATGTTAAAATTTAACTTCTATTGAGTTTTAATTTTTTGAAGTAATAACTCTGGTGAATAAGACAACTCTCATTTGCAATCTGTTTTTCTGAGGCATCTTAAAAGTATTAGATTACATTTCTGTATGAAAAAAATTGGTACTGAGGCACAGGATGTGCCTCTATTGGTTAGTGGCTAGGCAAGCAGGAGTACCTGTAAACACTCAGGATCTAGGCTTTACAGAAATTATAGCGATCATATGCTGAAACCACTTTCAGCATCTGTACAGTAGTTTTCCTTTACATCACTCATTGACAGTTCATATTAACTGCTAATTTGAACATATTCCAGTCATCTCCTTTGCACACATTTTCTTTATGCTAGCTCAGTCCTTGATCTTTGCTACTACCATGTTAAAACTCAGGCCATCTTCAACAGGCTCAGTACTTTCTAAACATCCACTGGGATTTAAGACTTTAATAGCCTAAAGTTTTCAACATAATCCTTCAGTGTTAAGCTTGGAGGGTTCCTGACAGGTTTCTCTGTTTGGAAGACAGTCCTTGCATCACTTCTTGGTGTTATGGGATCTTCATTTTTGACAATCAAGATATTTCGTTTGGTCATAATTAAATTCCCTCCTTCCCACTGCAAACGGGCACAGGTTTTTCAAACTGGTTTTCATGCTCATACACTGGAGCACCACATGGCTACAGAACCTCCTCCCTGAGAATGAGGCTAAGTGCCAATGTTCTACCAAGTAATTATTGGAGCCAATAATCAAGCTTTCCTAGTATGTATGTAATACATACTAGGTAGGGTCAAAATGTCAGCAACCTTGCCTATTTGTGACTGTCACTCCAGTTTTGAAGGATTTAATATCAACAATGTTAAGAACATTTGCTTGCTTAAGACAATGGTCTTAAGGTCTTTTAAAGTGCCATAATCTTGAATTTCAACTTTCCCAGGGCATAAGGCAATAAACTGGACAACTAATGGGGTTTCTCTGCTACACAGCACCAGAAATGTGCACTGCCATGGTGATCCCCCTTCGGTTAGTCTCATATTTTTCTCCCTGGGGACAAATCCTCTTGTGATGCACTCTAGGTATGGGGTAACTGTTTATTCACGGCCTTACTTTTAAAAAGAAGTTTTGTTTTGTCTTGTCTTACCTCTGGGTATCTATTCCATGCACAATGTAAACAAGTGTTGCTGCAAGACTACCACATGTAGGTCAGCCCTTCCAATGAGCCTGGAGTTACCTTGGCAGGCAACCAAGAGTAATGCTCTGCATAGCATAACCCACTGCCTCCACTGGCCTCTCCACGTGCTCACCCACAAATGGCATGGACAGCAGCAGCACTGGTAGGAACCACTATGTGGGCTGTGCTCTGGGTAGCTGAAACAACCACAGTGCTGACAATCATACCATCAGCAGTTGCTGAGGCTACCCAGTGACTATTGAATACATTCCTTACTGGCCCACACTGCACTGCCAAATCTTGACTGCTATTTTACCTCTGCTTTCTGGATTAACCTAACTTGTGCATGTCTCTTCATGTTGCTCACACACCCTGTAGAAACAGGGTGGACAAAGCCTTCTAATCTTTTTTTTTATCAGTATAATGTGTCTGGACATTTGCTAATTGCTAATTTCAGCTCTCATACCTTGGATTCAATCACTCTTGGTGTTTGTTTCTTTCATGCCATTAATCTATGGGTCACTTTTTGAGTAACCTCCTTCCTTAAGAAACCTTGGGAGGAGGTGTTGCTGTAGTGAATTAACACAAGCACAGTTTGCTACTGAAACTATGTCTCCTTTCCTAATTTTCTGCTGCTTTCATACCCTATCAATTAGGGAAGTGTGCAGTCAACAGCAACATCTGATTTTCAGGGAAATCATCTGATTTTTCATTATTACCTTTGTTTCAAGCCTGTCAGGACAGAATAGGAGAAATGGCTCTGCACAAAATTATCATCATCTCTTAAATTAGTCATAGTCTTATGGAGAGAGCAATACCTTCTATCAGGCAGTAGTCACCACTGTGCTATATATTATAGGTATTCCTTAAAAAATGCTATTTGGGTACAAGAAGCAACAGTGAGAGTATGGAGAACTGTGCAGCATAGTGCATGGCTTCTCAGCTCAGCACTTCTCAGCAGTGCATGGGAACACATGTTGCTCTCTGTTGCTGCCTTGGACTGCTTTCAATAACCAGGTTAGCTCATTTAAGATGAGCTAAAATTAAGAGCTCTAACAGGGATGTCCTGAGGTGGATCTTTTGGCACACATGCTGGTATTTACAGCTGTGATAAAAATCAGCTACATATTTATTTCTAGTAATAAGATCTTAAAATATACTTCATGTTTGTGAGGCTTAGATCCAATTTTTTTTCTTTTAAATATCTCCTGAGGCTCCATCCTGGGCAATCTGCCTACTAAAAACTTTCATTCACTTTGCTTTGCTGTGTAATCTTCAATCATATTTTCAGCTAAAGAAAGCCTCTTCTTTTTGTGGGAAAACGTCACCCCGTATCATAATTTTAGCCCTTTCAGTAACTCAGTATTGGGGACTAGACTGTCAGTACTGGTATGTTCTTTGAACAATTGTTTTGGAAAGGCATCTGGAGATTTGTACATCCTGACAATTGGATGTCAGATCACAGTCACTTTTTTTTCTGAAAGAGATAATATAAGCAATCAGGGACCGACTAATATGCTGTAGTAAAACTGCTCATCACAGCAAGCTGCATTGCAAATAGCATAAATTGTTTCTTGAATAATAGCAATTACAAGTAAATCTAATCAGTTTCATCACTTCAAAAAAGGGAGAGATTGAAGAAAGGGACTGAAATGGACATCTTCTGGAGCATCACATAGAAGACCACTCATATCTCTCCACAAGAGAGGAGAATACCCTCCAGTTCCTTCTCTCACTTAGCATTCTGTCTCTTCCGGCAATTAACAAGCAAAAGACAATAAGAAAGAGTATCAGGTTGTGCCAGAGAAGGTTTATATTGGAAATTAGGGGAAATTTCTTCCCTCAAAGGGTGGTCAGGCATTGGAACAGACTGCTGGGTAAGTGGTTGAGTCACGACCCTTGGGGGTATTTGAAAGACACATATATGTGGCACTTAGGGACGTGATTTAATGGTGGACTGGCAATGCTGGATTAGTGGTTGGATTCTGTGATCCTAAAGCTCTTTCCTAACCTAAACCATCTATGATTCTATGTCTTTTTCCTTCAGTGTCAATTTTTTCCTTTAAGTTCTACAGGAACAACATTTACATCCATTTTGAGTGTATTCTAAAATTTCAGTTCGCTTCTCTTTTGCTGAAGATTAAAAACAATTTTTAATTCCAGCAATGGAAACAATCCCTGATATTTCAAATCTTACCATTCTTCACTGTTTACATATTATGAAAACAAAAAAGGTTTTTATTTCTGTTTACTGGAACATATCCCAAAAACAGCTGAAGAATCATTCAGTTGTTTTAAATTATTATCTTCAGTTAACCAAACTTTTATTTTTTTTCATTAAATAGAAAATAAGCCTTAATTTAAAACCCATCATACTTAAAAACTTGCAGAGAAAATATTTTCTTGAAATATTAAAAATCAAACCACAGAAACTCAAGGGAACTACTGACTCTTTTGAAGAAAATAAATTGAGGAAAATAATCTCCCAGCAGAGCCAATGAAAGAAAAGAGTTTGATCAGATTACTTGGTTGCATTGGTAATTAAAAAATTATCTATGTAACTCCAGCTTAAGCAGTATCCACAAGCAGGTATTTTTCTGAGACACTTTGCATCTCACGCCTTATCTTCTTCCCTGGCAAAATCTGACTAATCCCTATTTCCTATATGATTGGAAATAGCAGGCTCCTCTTTCTCAACAATACTGATGGACAGTAATTCCAACATACATCCAAAGAGTGCTCAAGACAATTAATACCAACATGATGCACCACAAAGCTGACCTATCTGTATGGTACTAGAATCTGCTGTCATTTTAAATATTGGTCCAGCTGACTGTTATTGTATGATACTTTCCTGCTTCTTGTCTGGCTTCACAAATAAATCAATTAGATTTTGTCCCTATGTAATCTTTTTACCAAATGCCTGCATTTTTTCTAAACTCTTTCCAAACTGTAGATATCTTTGTAATAACAATAACTTTGTGATGAGGTGGTAACCAGGAGCCACCATGATGCTTTTGATGCAGTCTGTCAGGGCTGCTAAAAAAAAGATCAGAAAATCTGAATCTGACCTCTCTCCTAATTCTGGCAGCGAAAGTTTTAACAAGCTTCTTTGTTAGCAGATTATTAATTTGTCGTATAGCTGTGGTTTGTGCACACTCATGGCTCACCTAACACAAGAGAATCTCCTACTGGAAGGAGCAGACGAGTGCTTTGTGTCACTGGAGTCTTCCACTAAAGCTAAGTGTGAGACAAATTTCAAATGCTGCATGTTGTTAACATCTGAGTTGTTTTCTCATTATTTTCAGCAGAAACAGTAAGAACATTCAAGGCATAAAATAATCTGTTTCCAGGGTTAGGAGATGATTTTGAGAGAAATTGGCCTTGAATGTTTTGATCATGCTGCTGAGAGAAGAGGTGAGTCAGCCTGAGATACTCCTTTCATCCCATGGCCTCAGGTTACTTTCCCTGTAGCAGAGTGCATCAAAAGGAATGTGTATTTGAGCTGCACTGCTTCAGTGGAACACCCCACTTTCACCGGGATTAAAGAAGTACTCTGGATTCTTTATCTGCATTATGGAAGTAGGGGCCTCTAACAGAAAAGGGAGAAATAAGGTAAGGGGTGAAAAACAAGATTAATGAGAACTTTTGCAGAGTTCAGTTGCATAAAATGCCATTGCTTTGGGGGGCAGTTATGACATACTTAGGTCCTTGTGTAACATCTCCTTCACTTCCCTTGCAGCATTACTGATTGCCCACTTAGGTGTTCTTTTTGAATGCTTATAGGGTTTTTAAAAATAATTTTGTTTCCTGATCTGGTTTAATTTTATATTCTTCTAAGGTTGTTGTATGTTACTTCTATTCTAACTCCTCCCATTCACTTATCAATTTCACTAATATTTTATTTACTTCCGTCTTAAGGCCATTAGTAAAGGTTTAATTAATAGGTCAGAAGTGCAATCTCTGTGGCTTAATGATACATTGTTTGGATGCATTGATAATTCAGAGGGTGGAGTATTAATGATTAAGTATTTAAATAAATTTTGAACCCTACTTCTTCTAGTCATGAGGGGACGTTTTGTTCCAGTACAAATGTCTTTTTATATATGCAATAATAAGAGTAATAACTCAATTTACATACTTATAATAGTATCTTCCACATGAGGCACTGAGATGATTACAAATCCACTACTATTGTCATCATTTTTCATAGATAAGGAAGAAGAAAAAAACATGTTCTAAGCCTTAGCTGTATGTTAGTAAGACAGTGGAAGCCTTGTAAAGAAAACACAGGCCTTTTCCTTATTAGATTTTGTCAGCTCAGTTTTTATGAAGTTGTTGACAAGGGATTCTGGGAAAAGAAGTAGCTGGCAAGTAAGAGGCGGCACAGAAACAGGGTCATAATTACAACTGAGGGGCAGACCAAATGTTACTATATGTTGGATTTATTCTCTGAAGACCCTGTCTAACTTTCTTGGACCTTGATTGTGCCTTCTTGGATGTAGCTATCCTCAAACACATTCATTCTCTCTAATTCTCTAATTCCAGTCTTTTTTCCCAGCAGATGATTTCTGGAAAATTAACCCTTCTGTTGTTGTTGGTTTTTTAAAACTTTTTTTTTTTTCTGTTACTAAATATCACAGGTACACTGGCTAATAGAAGCTGCATATAAAACCAGTCTGATAAGAAATAGCTTCTTGGTTAAATATTTAGAAGTCACTTCATGTCTTTCCGGTTAAGAGCATAATTTAGGTTTTGCAAATCTAGATATTAACATCACTTTTTCAGGACCAAATTCACCATTATATGCAGTATCTTTTCTTGCTTTCACTGTTTGTGGTAAAGGAGACTTTTAACAGTTGCAATGGTATCAGCAGTTAATAGTCTGTGGAGCACCATGGCCAACACTTTATAGCCCTCCCAACCTCCTAAAGACCCCACTTGGTCACATGGACTAATGAACTAGCAGAAACAAATCTGTATCCTATTTTCTCTGCAAGATCCTATGATCTGGCAGTAAACAATGTGGTTTGCTATTAATCTTTTTTTTTATTATTTTTTTTTTTAGACAGTGAAACAAGAAGTGTATGATACCATACCTGTATGTCCCATTACAGCTATAATGGTGATTGCTGTTTAGATGTCTATTATACCTCTTTGGAAAGATACATGTTAAAATGACTGATACACTTACCGCATTATGGCCACCTCCTCTCTGAAATACTCTAACAATGCAGTGAACAATGGTGATATGTTGTAATAACGTTAAGCCCTGATGTGGTATTGCACACAAATGCATCTTTCACCCATGTACATCCTTAAATTTACTACTTTGAGCTGCCAAGTAAAACTACTTTTACTTGGTTCTTTCTGATAGTCTAAGTATTTTCCCCAAAGTCTAACAATAGCTAGGTCTCAAGTGAAGAATTTTCGAGGAAATATGTCAAGAATATATGCTGAACAAACTCAGGTCTCAGATTTCTTAAACTGGGTGGCATTCACCAATTATATTCCTCTGCCCACACCCCTTGTTTTCATTAAAAAGTAAAAGTCTCTCAGGGCTTTCTCACACTTTAGGGAGTGGCAAAAATAGATTCAAGCTTCTCTGGCCATGCTTAAGTAGTCACATAGGAACCACATGCAGTCTAAGAGCTATGCAGAGGAACTCTGCACAAACTAGCACATGCTGCTTTCCAGGCAGGTGTCAGAGGACTGTTCCAGTACATTTGTGTCTTTTCTGAACTGGACTTCTTTCTTGTCCAACTGGACCAGAGTGCAGGCAGGAAAAATTAAAACTTGTGACTATCTGACTAATTGGCTTAAACAGACCACTTTTGCCAAAGCTTTAATCAGAAGTAGCGGCCAGCATTATTTACAGCTGTACAGATCAAACCTCATATTTAAAATTTCACTAAGGAATTGAATAGCACCCAGTGTAACAAGTTTGGTAAGTTTTATTGCAGTTAATATACATCATCTGACATTTTTAGAAATATTCAAGAATGCACTAACATAGAGTGTGCTGCAGTAAACACACTGTATTTACAGGGAACTGTACCGTGCTTAGCTTCTATAAAATGGACACTAGAAAGGAAATTTCTGACAGATATACATATATATGAATATATATGTATATATATGTGTGTCTGTGTGTGTTTTCTTCTGCTCTTTTTACACGGACATTCAACAGAACCTGTGGATCCAGCACGACACAAAGCTGTGAACCTGCACAAGCAACATTTTACGATTTCTCAACTCTGTTCTTTTCTAGTTATTTCCAGCCCACATAAATCTGTAACTCAGTTTGGTCATAAATGAAATAAGCTGCTGAACAGCACCAGCTGGATCTGATGAAATCAGTGTGTACAACTGGATATTATCCTCCTACTGGAGGTAGCACAACTCTCATATCATCACGGATTTCCTGTGTGGCCTCATACATGCATTATACTGGCCAGATAACAGAACAAAACACAGAAGAACTCCAGCTGAAAAGTCATCCATGGCAGATTACTAATTTTCTAGTAGGCAGGTGAGCAATCATCTTGTTTGTTGTACTCAGTGTCAACCTGGTTTACAGAATCCCCTGAGAGAAGTCCTGAGGGCAAAGGAGTCCAGGATGGTTGGACATTCTTCAAGGAGGAACTCTTATAGGCGTAGGAGCAGGCCATTCCCATGTGCCAAAAGGTGAACCAGCAGGGAAATCTGGCCTGGCAGACCAGAGAGCTTTGGCTGGAACTCAGGGTTAAAAAGAGAGTGGATCACCTTTGAAAGAAGGAGCAGACAGCTTGGAAAGACTACAGGGATGTCACAGGTTATGCAGGGAGAAAATTAGAAAGCCAAAGCCCAATTAGAACTTAATCTGGCTACTGACATAAAAGACAATAAAAAATGTTTCTATAAATATACCATCAAAATGAGGGCTGAGCAGAATCTCATAGAATCTCACTGAATGGATAAAGTTGGAAGGAACCACAGTGGATCATTTGGTCCAACCTCTCTGCTCAAGAAGGGTCATCCTAGAGCACTTTGCACAGGATTGCATCCAGATGGGTCCTGAACATCTTCGATGAAGGGAGACTCCACAATCTCTCTGGGCCATGTGTTCCAGTGGTGGTCACCCACACAGTTAAGAAGCTCTCCCCCATGTTTTCCATATTTTACTGGATGCAGGGGGAACATAGTGATGAGGGATAGGGAAAAGCCTGAGGTACTAAATTACTCCTTTGCCTCACTCTGCAATAGTAAAACCAGTTGTTCTCTTGGTACCCAGACCCCTGAGCTGGAATACAGGGACCAAGAGCAGAACAAAGCCCCCATAATCAAAGGGGAAATAGCAATCTGCTACACCAAACAGACACACACAAGTCTATAGGGCCAGATGGGATCCACACAAGGATACTGAGGGAGCTGGCAGAGGTGCTCACCAAGCCACTTGCAATAATTTCAATTATTTATCATCCATGTACTACAGGTATTCTGGAGTTCCAGTGCAGTCTGGATCACTCTGTGGCAGATGGTAGGGCTGTTTTTCCACTCCCAGGACAGTCAATCCCAGGCATACTGGATGCCCCCCTGAGCAGCATCCTGCACTCCGCTGCCAAAGGACTGAGAAAAAACATTAGCAATATCCACTGTGATGATATGCTTTGTTGGCTGCCTTTGATTCCAGCTTGTGTTGAAGTTCCAGCATGTCCAGTATGGCAGCACTGAGTGGTGGCATGACTTCATTCAGGCGACAATAGTCTATTGTTATTCTCCTTTCTCCATTCGACTTTCACACTGCCCTATGGGACTATTAAAGGCTGAGTCCTGCTCATCACTCCTTGGCTCTCCAGCTGATGAATCAGCTCACGGATGGGAATCAGGGAATCTTGGCTGGTGCGATAATGCTGCCAATACACTGCAGTGGTAGGAACCAGCACCTGCTGCTCTTCAGCCTCCAGCAGTGCCACAACAGAAGGGTCCTCTGAGAGACCCAGCAAGGTAGACAGTTGCTTAGTTTCCTCCTTCTCCAAGGCAGCTATACTGAAAGCCCACCAACACTCTTTTAGGTATTTGAAATACCCTCTCCCGAGATGTCCGCACAGCAGATGCATGGAGCCTCTGGGCCTCTCACGGAAGGGGGTTTTTGCCACTCATTCCCAGTTAGACTTAATTCAACCTTCAACAGAGACAGATCGTGTGATCTCTAATTACTCCAGAAATACAGGTGGATTCTTCCCCTTTTTAATCTGATGGTATTAGTGTACACTGTGCACTGGTATTTACTAGAGCCTTACAGTCCTGTGGATCTGATATACCAGGCCATTGGGATCCACACAGTCCAGTAAACAAGGGTGTCCCCTTCTTTCACCTGTTTGCAGGCAGGGCCACTCTAGTACTGGTCATAGACGTCTCCACTGACTTGTAAAATCAGAATTAATTTCCATAGGATCAGAAGTAAGACCAACCCTTCCACTCTGACTAGGGAACTGCCCATGGAAGACTAGAGCGGTAATTTTCCTGGAAGAGTCCCCATTTGTGATTGCTTTTCTTTGCAACCCACGTACCCATGCCTCTAGAGTCAAGGCAGATTTTCCATCCCATTTCCTCATGGCTTCATTGTGGTCCTGTAGGTAAAATCACAGAGTATCTTGTGGTGTACACCCTCTGTATCCTCCCTCTTGAGCAAAAGAATGCTCACTGCTAATAGCTGAGATACTGGTCTGTACAGGTGAGGAGTAGGGCCTATCCTCTTTTTGTTGCTGGAACTCCCAGAACAGCTTTTCCCACTTTTGGACAGGTTTTCTACAGCCAAGGTACAAGCCCATAGGGAAGTAGAGAGATTTCCCTCATAGTGTTAGAGCTGGTGAGCCACTTAATCCATCATTGGTGCCTCTCTGTCTTTCCAGATAATGACTGCCAATGAGGTGCATACACAGATAGTGCATTCTCTACAAATTTCTGCCACAGGGGTCATGTACATTAGATTTCATCTTGATGTGTGGGTGACTGTGTATTGTTTGAATCAGAATAAATCATCTCTAGCATGGCTAATTCCTGAAGGTACTGGATATTTGTCCTCATGGTGGTCCACTTGTCTTCCTTGAAAGGATTCCTTTCCTTCAAGCCTGACAGGAATCACCTCCACCGCAGCTGAGGACTTGTGTTTCCCTTTCCATTTGCCTTATCAACACTCCCTTTACCTAGAAAGTGATCCCAGCTGCTTGGCTTCCTTACCCTCTAACTCCAGGCTAATAGATCCATCATCCCAGCACCGGAGCAGCCAAGTGACAATGTGCTCATCTGAATGATGGCTGAAATCTTTTCACATATCCTGCAGATCATCACAGATAGGGATCTTGTTCTGCTTCTTCCTCCTGTTCTTTTGCTTTGTCCTTTACTAAGTGAGTTTTTATGCCCATTTCTTCTTGTCTACAGGAGCAACTGACATCAGCATGGGTTGGTTCTCAAGTTCAGCTACAGTGCCTGTCAAGAGAGTTGGATTAGCTGTAGTGTCTGTCCTCAGGGTTGGGGTAACCACAGCACCTGTTGTTTTGTTCTCTGATCCAGAGACTTTTTCTTCACTGCAGAGTACTGAATAGTGATGAACAGCACTCGGTAGGTAAAAAAGTTTATCATTATTAATAGTTTCCAATAGATGGCTCCCAAAGTACAGTGGCGACAGCGATGCTGAGCACAAATACTAGATTTGTAGATTCACTAGATTCACAGACAGCAATTCTGTCATACCATAAGCCAGTGTTACAAAGTACAGCCATGGGATAACTTTAGCCCAGCTCCCACAGGTGAGATACTGCAAGTAAGGTATGACATAGCACAACTAAAAGAACAAGCACACCAACTTTGAGAGCAAATAAATAGACATTGTGGCCAGTGACTGTTAAACTAATATAACAAATGCTTACAACAAAATTGTTCTAGCACATTCTAGTCAGACTTGTCATTATCTCAAGACATCATGCCCCATGTTGGGAGCCAAAAAGAACTGTTAAGGACTGTTATGGTTTAACTATAGCATCTCTCACCACTCCCCACACCCCCACTGTACATTATATACAGTTTAATAATTTAAGTAAATAAAATAAAAATAACAATATAATTGTAATGCAAAAAGGGGAGACAAAAATAAACCAGAGAGAAATAAAGCCTAAGAGAACAAAGTGGTGCACAATACAATTGCTCACTACCTGCTGACTGATGCCTGTGCTGTCCCCGAGCAGAGATCAAGCCCTTCCAGCCAACTCCTCCCAGTTTATACACAGGACATGATGTTCTCAGATATGGGATATCCCTTTGGCCAGCTCAGCTTGGCTGTCCTGCTCATGCTCTCGCCCAGCTTTTTGTGCAACTCCTCACTGCCAGAGTATGAGAAAATGAAAAGTCCTTTACTTAAGCACTACTGAGCAACAAACAAAACATCAGGGTGCTATCAACACAATTCTCCTACTAAATCCAAAACACAGCACTTCACCAGCTATAAAGAAAAGAATTAACTCTATCCCAGCCAAAACAAGGACAATGTGGCACTTAGGGACATGACTGACATGCACCTGCTTTTCTCTGTCTCAGTCTCCTCCATACACAACCTGCCTCTAATTCTGTTTTCTCCATTGGTCTCAGTTTTGATAAATCTACATTCATATCTGGTATGGCTGGAACAGATACCCAAGTGATCTCATACTTCCGTGGTGGTGGTATTCTTCATGTGGTTATGTAGGTGCTCGTTGTGGTGTATGATCCTGCCACAGGAAAGATGACCTTTTCAAAATATTCCACTTCAAATACCTGTGAAGTTTGGCTGTCCCTCACACAACTCCTCCATAACAACATGTGAGATTCAGCCAACACTCACAGTTTGATCTGTAGCTTTCATCAGCTGCTTACAGCATTATGGTCAGCAAATTCTCATTACATTCTCTATATTTCCACCTCCCCTCAGCCAGCCTAACCTCCATCTAGGCCCTAGTCAAGAGCCCAATTATTTGCCTGTAGCTTTATCACCATCTTTGAATCAAGTTAATCAGCAAAAATTTAAAATCACCAATATAATACGCACATCACTGTTACCCAATCCTTGAGGTATCCTTCCTGACATGAACAGCTCGAACACTTCTTATTGACACTTCCTTTTTGAGATCTGTTGATTAGCCAGTTTCTACATCAGTATTTTGTGTGCATGAAAAACTGTACATTTTATAGATCTCCAGCAGAAACTGGAATCAGACAACACAAATAAGCCTGAAAGAGCAATGGTTCTCATTATTTTATTGACTGAATATGGCCATCAACATAGAAAAAAGTTTACTTTCCAAAGTCACAAAGCATGCATCCATTCTGTAAATGAAGAAATACCATCGGATAAGATCCACTGATAGACAAAAACAACCAAAAAATTACACATTAAATCTAAAACTAGTCAGTAGTGATAAATAGGTAGTATGCCATGGAAATACGAGGAGGATTGGGACTAGTAGATATCTGGTGATTATTTTTGCTGCTAAAAATCTTCGTAGTTGTTACTTACTCACTGCTTTCAGAACAACTTCTCATTTGTTGAGGCGACTCTGCCATCTAGAATGCTTGTTTGCTTCTTCCCATGGACACCCATAGGTTGTAGCAATGCATCAGGAGTCAGGAATACTCCAGATACTCTCAGTAAATGGTGTCCATGAAATACTCAGCAAAGCTTTCTCCAAATGCACTTTCCACCAAATCAGGTACACTGAATCTGTCAACAGCTGCAGCCAAAGACCTACCACTCTTTTTCTTTTAGATAAGCCCTTCATAGGCTTCAGACATTAAACCTCGAGTACCAAATTGAGAGGATGAGCTAGTGGCAGCCAAATTTTCAAGAGAAGGAAGGCCTCTCTCTTATATCTATCACAGAAAATGCCATAGTGTGGTATAAAGATTTTACCAACATTTAAAAAATCCTTCGCGACTCACCTGTACCTTTGCTACATTTAGATTTGCAATGCCATTATCCAAACTGATATTAACTCCTACTATATCATGAGGTATTTAAAATAATCAAACAAGATTCCCCTGATAGTGACTCATTACAAGACTGAGCTCTCTCTCCTTTTGGTTGTTATCCAGTCTAGTACTTGTTCTTGCAATTCACAATTCACTTCTGTCATTCAAAGTGCAATTACCTTTAGGTGGAGACTTCAGTTCGTATATCTCTTAAATTCCCTTTGTATCTATGACTTTATATTAAATAAAATGAGAAACACAAACATTTATAATCAAACAGTTCTACCAACCATCCAAAATCCATGCATATTTTATGTTTTGTTGAAGAATACTAAATTGACAATCCTTTGTTTTTTTCTGAGTATTACAGCCTTTCTTTCTCTGACTATTATTCTCTTGCTCGTTTGAATTTTTTCCCCTCCCAAGATCTATCCCATCTTCTTTTTCCTATTTATTTTGGTTTTGCCAGGAATCTATATGGTATCCAGATTTCTTGTCACAGCTACAGAAATTAAATGACAGCTCCTTAAGGCATTATTCACTTATTAGAACAATATCTTTCTTCTCCGTTAACACCCATCAAAACTCCTGCTAATAAAATAATCTACCTCTATGTCCCTGAAGTGAAGCCAGAAGCAAAGCAGATTCATGCAATTTGTGCTGTTTCTTTGCATTTTCACTAGATTCGGATTCTGGTGGAATGCAAGACCACCAACACAACAAACACACCAAAAATGTGTATATGCAAGGAGGAGTAAGGTAATGTTGACAAATATCATCTCACTTAGCCTTAGCTGAGAATTAGAATTGCTCTTTATTTAGTAGAGAAACACATGGACCTTCATGGGATTATCCATTACATTCTAAAAAAGATGTTTGGAATAAATTTCCTTGTTGAAATCTTTTTTTGAGTGTAGACTGAGCCTGTATCACTAGATGAGATACTTGAAATGTAGATGAATAAAGAATGAGATAAATTTCAATAAAAGGCTAGTTTAGGTATCCTATTAGATATCAAGCATGATGTCTATGGCAAGTGAATGATTAGCAACTTACCAAATTAATAAGGCATAAATACACATCTGTTTTTTATAATGAGCTATCAATCTTGAAAATATAATAAGCATAATATTGAATACATTATAAGCATCAGAAGAAAGATACAGCTGCAAAGAACACAAATTATTGTGTACACTCAGAACACAAACCGAGAGGCCGAACTGTCCTGCTTAGTGCGTTTGCATTACTATAATCCAAGAACGGGACAGCTCAGGGAAGGAGCTGCTTTTAGCAGCCTTAGGCACACTGCAGATACAGGATCGGCTTAAGAGGGATTCCCTCGGAGGAAAAAGTACACGGGAGAAACGAGTAGTCTTAAGGAGCTGGTCAGGACACACAGCTCAGCTATTCTGTTATAGCTAAATGAATCTTCAAACGATAACCGGCTATGGCCAAACGACGATTTCCAGACACATAATCCCAGCAAGCTCACTCTCCCCCATCCCGGCGCTCCCCGCCCGTACACAGGAGCGGGCCGCGACCTCCCCAGCGCGCCTGCGCACCGCCCGTCCGCTCGGGCCCCACAAGGCGCCGGGACCCGCGGCCGCCGCTCACGGCGCAGCCACCGGCCAATGGGCGGGCGGCCCGCCCATGATACCCTCCTGCGGCCAATCAGCGCTGGCTTCCTCCCATCTTCCGACCAATGGGAAGGGCGCTCTCGGGGCGTCTGTCACATTCAAACTGGGGGCAGCGCACGGACGCGCTCGGTTGGAGCCGCGCTCCGGCCCCGCAGCGGCCTCGGTGAGGGCGGCCGGGAAAGACAGCGAGGGTGAAGGGACCGGGCCGGGGAGCAGGTGGGTGAGGGGGCCGGGGGCTAGTGGGGTGCTGGTGCTGGTTTGCGGTGAGGCCGCGGAGGAGCTGGGCTGGGCTCGGCTCGGCTCCTCGGCAGCCTCGGGCTTCCGCCCCTGAGGGCGAGGAAACCTGGTTGCGGCTTCTCGTCTCACGGTCTTTGTTTATGCCACATTGCCTCACCTGCTCCGCTGCTGTTCAGCCTCTCTCTTACTTAACCCTATCTTGCATCTTGGAGTCTTATCCTTTCTGTGTCTTATGTTAGAATTTAATATTTTTCTATTTTATTTCTTTGCTAGTGTTGGTAATTTTTTTCTTGGTGTTGGGAGTTTTTTGTTTTCCTTTTTAAACAAATCCTGATTTAGGACTTTTAAACAAAACAGAAGAAAGATTATGCACTTTTATGGATTGTATTTTTTAAAGCTCGGGAGATGCTTCAGAAACAGAGGTCATTTTACCTCTCCTCCATAGAGGACATAAACAAAACAAGTAATGCAATACAGCAAATACAATATTTCAAGACTGGATGCTGTTACTTCTTTTTATTATCAGTGAGCATTTTTGTGCATGTTAGACGTGGAATCTTACCATCAACCTGTGCTGCCCCTTTATCCATTTACTGCTCTCAAGTCTCTGTCTTTGACTCCTTGTTTAGTGGGTCTGTATGAAGTTACTTTAACTACTACACTTTATTTAGAGGTAGTTCTTCCTGATCTTTACATTACGTGTTCTCCCTGTTCCCTGGGTTCGTGTCTTTAACCTTCTCTCCTGTGGCATTTCTAGATCCCAGGTATGCTGCATTGTAGCTGTTGCAGTTACAACCTCGGTTCCTATTCAGTGCCACATGCTAGGATTTTAAATATATATATATATATAGATACACCAAGGAAATTAATGGCAAATGATTTCTTTAAGAGCAATAATGCAGCAGATTAAGAAAAAATGAAGCCCTGAATACTTGCTTATGGTTGAACATTGGCATGAGTAGAAAGGCTGCTGGCAAATCATGACAATATGTGGAAGAATTTTATTTCTTTGCTAGTGTTGCTAATTTTTTTTTTAATTGGCAGCACTTTTTCTTAGTTTTGGGAGTTTTTATGTGTACTTTTTAGTCTCTGAACGTTACAGCAAGCTGACACATTTGGAAGTGCTTGTCCTCATTCAAAAAGTTGTCTATAAGCTTTTTTTTTTGGTTCTGTTTTTATTACTAACTAGGAATAGTTTTATTGATTTTGATGAAAACTGTATTTCTGGGATATGAAGATTAGTCAGGCTTAAAGGGTAGACTTTCAATGTTTAACCCATCAATTTTTGATACACAGGAAGTTCTTCAGGATGGAGAACTTAATTTCTTGCCTTTGGGTTCTTGGGATCATCTGAGGTAGTCTGGCCGTCATCTATTTTACCTTTTTGACAAGGCATATCCATTCTTCAGGAGCGTTTTTCTCCATGACACGTTGAACCTTGAACAGTTACACAGCACACCAGAAATGTAAGTTTGATGTGTATGGTTGAGACTTATGATCAAATTTATACAGAAATTTATTTTTGTTTTTGTCTACTGCATTTGGGAAGCTATAATTGCAGGAAAGATAATGAGCCTTTGACATTCTTGAGGAAAATATAAAGACTACATTTAAGAGATCCAAAACCCACCTGAGAATTGTTAGCATTTACAGCTGTAATGAGATCCTGTCGTATTTTTTAACATGAGGTGGGTGAATTTCTTTTGGTTGTCTTGGTGCTTCAGGTTCTGGAGAAGCTGACTTCATCCATACTTTGAGGGAGTGGGTGCAGTTGAAAACTAGATCTGTATGGATATTCTCACCCATAAACAGGTGATTTGGAACATCTGATTTCCTGTAGCCCCTTCTACAGTATTTTTAAAAGGCAAAACTGCAGTTTGTACTACAATTTTCCTTATGAAATAAGTATCATCTGTAGAGTAGCACATGAACAGTATTTGCTATAGTAACCTCCTATGTAATTTTTATCAGCATGATCCCCAAAACATGGGGCAGTTTACAGACTCACTCTCAGAACAGCCTAAATTGGCTCAGATGGAGAAATAGATATTAAATCATGTTCCAAACAAGCATTGAAATTAAAATTTATTCAGTGTACATTTTTTAATATATATGAGGGTGGGGTTCTTTTATTTGTCTCTCTTCAGTGAAACAAAAATAGTATTTCATATATTGCTGATGTAGCATTCAGTCTTTAGCTTTCATAGGATTTTGGGCTTTTTTCATCATAGGTCTTGCTTGAAGCTATTTGAGTATTTCTCCAGACCCTTAGAGTGCTAAGGCATCTTCATAGTGATGATATAGATGGTGCTTTTGCTGAACTAAGTCTTGGACTTTACACAGCAAAACTGTGTTTTGAACCTACAAAACAACAATTCTGTATAGATAAGAGCAGTCTTGGTATTCTTGGTGGGCCATATCTAGTTCAGGATGAACATGAAATATGCCTACTTTTGCCTTATAAGCAAGCTCTTACAAGCATGATAATCCTTCTGATTTATGGTCTTTGCTTGGGGAAAGCTGGGAGCCTGGTGCTTTTAAAGACGTGCCAGCTTCTGGTGAATAATGCTCTAAAAATTGTTTGTGAGACTTCCTGAGAGTGGTGCCTGGTGTATTTTTTAGATAGTGGGGTTAAAGGTAGATGAACTTCATTCCATTCAATTCCTTCTCTAGCAGTAATTCACCTAAAAGTAGATCTAAAGTTTCTAGCCCTCTAGCAACTTTTTGTTGATTTGTTACACACAAGTACAAGAGGAACAAAGACCAACATTTTGCTGTAAAACTAAACTTAGTCTTTCTTTGAACCTATTTAATCCATCTGAAGTGTGTTACTTTCCCTGTTTCTGGGCCCAGCTTCACAGTAATTAGGACATCAACTCCTGTGAATATACACTAAATTCACCAGTTTTTACTAGAATTCTCATGTTCATTAGATGCATGGAACATTGATGTGAGAAAAGCTGTTTATTGTAGGCAGAAAAGGAGGAAATCATTAGGGATTTTTTTTAGTTTATTTTAGTAGTCTTGCTCTGCTCAGATTGCCTAGATTCTTATCTCTCAGCTATGTACATGTGTTATCTCAATGATGATAAACTGTTAGAACGTTGAGGATTTGGCGTCAAGTTTTCTTATAAGTCATCCTTAGAGTCTCTAAACCTCCTTTCAGAAACTTAAAAATAGGTGTCACTTCTCTTTGTCCTTTGAATAGAGGAAATGTGAATTCTTTTCTGTTTAGCCCACTGTGAGAACTAATTGCTGTAACCTGTGGCAAGGAGCTTGGATTAATGCTGTGTGCTGAACTAAAGCCTAATTACAAGTACAGAATGTGATTTAATGCAATAGACTGGAAGCTACTTCAGGCAGCACTCCTACTCCCCTTTTTATTCAAATGCTGAGTATACCTTATAGGAAAGGGCTACTGTGAAGCATGGATTAGGATTTGGGTGGATGAGTTAAGTACCAGTTCTCTTTTTTGTCCAAATTGTCTTCTGCGAAGAAGTTTACTTGTATTACTACACTGACAAAGGCTTAATAGAGTATTTGTTACATGATATGGTTGAGTCTCAAGCTCCAAATTATACATGAGAGGTTTTCCAATAGGGATTCCAATCAAAGTGAGCTGCAACAGGGTTCTTCAGTAACTTCATTGTTTTTTAACCTTGTGCCTGCAGATGGAGGAGACAGACCTAAGTGAAAGAGGATTGTCGCAGATTACATCAATCATGAATAGAGTTAGAAACTTGAAAAACAAATACAGAAATGAAGAGAATATCACAGATGAATTTAACTATACTAAAATCTCAGCTGATACAACAGGTATTTGGTTTTGTTATTTTATGGTCACTTATGCAAAAGATCTTAACCTAGACTGAGTAAAAGAATCATTGACTGAAAAGAATTCAAGTTTAGTGTTTTGTCAATATTAATGACCACAAAGTTAACTTCACCTCTCCTTATTTCTTAGCTCTGTTGCTTTAGTCCTGTTTAAAAAATTGTCAGTAACTGTCTTGCACAAAAGCTTATAAAAAGTTTCTTCTGTACATGTTTGCTGCTGTTTTAATCAATCTCCTTTATTGTTTTTCTGTCAGATAACTCTGGAACTGTCAATCAAATAATGATGACAACAAATGATCCAGAAGATTGGCTATGTTTTTTGCTTAAACTAGAGAAAAAGGGTGTTCCTCAGATGGATGTTGGCCTACTCAATAGACTCATTGGTCGTTACAGTCAAGCAGTGACTGCATTACCTGCAGAAAAGTATAGTCAAGATGAGAGCTATGCTCGCATCCTTGTGAGATTCGCCGAGTTGAAAGCGTAAGTATAAATTTTCAGTGTGAGAACTCATCATTCTGTTTTTGAATTAAGATAAGAACTCCTTGTTTCATTAGTGTTTTCTGCGATAAATCATCATTTTGAGTGTGAATGTTTTCATTCTGATTCCATGAAGGTAGGTAGCTTTGGTTAGTCAGTGTCTCCGTAGTACTTGCATCTTTTGTATATGCTAATAAACATCACTGTTTTGTGCTATTTGATTTAGATGTTAACACACTATTTTTTTCCTTGGTTCTCTGTGTAAGATACAAGGGGGAATAACATGAGATCTTTTTTTGTGCTTTATTTTAGTATGCTTTCTCTCTTAGTGGAAAAGATCATCACAGTTGGATAAAACTAGCTGTCTTAGGATAGGAAGAATGTCTCAGAACATCATTCTCTAGTTCCATACTTTGAAAATTAGTTTTGGTTGTGGTAATTTATTGCTTTATTCAGTCCAAATTCGAGCAGTGTGGTTGTTCAGATGTGTTCAGACATAATTTGGGACAGGGTTATAATTAGAATTTTTTTTATAAGGGGTTCTTTTGTCACTTGAAATATTACAGCAAATATTTTGATGAAGAGCCATATTTAAACGATGCAGCAATCTAACACTTAGAGCTGAGCAGGTGATCTTCCAGTGAACATAGCTAATGCTTTTCTTGTATGTTCTTCCCCTGTCTGACGTTTTGGCATATGGTTTCATCTTCCAGTATGATAAATGTCTACTTCTCTACACTGTCATTTGCATGAATCTTACTGCATCATTGTTACTAAAAGCATACTGTGGAAGTAATCTGTTGAATCTCCTGTTGAGAAACAGGAGTGAATAATGACCTTGTGAATCTTTAGTATCTTGAAGAGGGAAGGAGTTTTTATGTTAGTGGAGTAAGGAATCCCTTCCAGAAAGGTTTAAAGATACACTGCAAGATGGCATTCTTGTTCAAAGATGAATTACTTTTCCTCAAAGCAAAAACTCTGTAATATAGGCTTCCGGATCCTAGTTTGTGGAAATTCTTTTCCAGGGTAGTGATCAAGTCACATCTGTTGTCTCATTGTGGGAGAGCTGAAGTTCAGAAAGATTATTTCCTACCTCCCTAATCACTTGGACCTATTTTCACTTGATCTTTAGAACATGGTTTGAAAGGTGGATACTTTTAAGATGTGTGCAAGAGCTATGTTCAGTATTCTGTGTGATGTATTGCAGAAAGCAAAACCAAAGGTGCTGTCAGCAAAACCAAAGGAGCTTGTTAATGCATTAATAGTATGAGCAGTTCTAGTTGTGGTGTCTCACTGAAATATCTTCAGTTGTTTCACTGCTACAGTCTCTAGGGACCTTCTTGGGAATATAATCTGTCTCGTTTCACTATTAAAATGCTCTCTAAGCTGTATTAAAAAAACTTCTGCTTTAGTATCCATCACTACAGAATCTAACTATCTCACTAGGTAGCTCAGATCTCCTCTTTTTTTCTGATGCATAGTTTTTAAATGGCAAATATCATCAGTCATATGTTTCCTGACATGCCTAATAAAAATTTCTTTTAAAAAGATGAACAACTCACTCCAAACCCCTGTTAAAAAATGTTCCCACCAAAATTTGATATAGCATCAATCCCACTGGAACTTCACTATAAGCATCTCCCTAAATTATGATTCCTCATTTGGAAATTGCTTCCAGATACTGGCTTGTTCTTAATCATTTTTATAAGCTAATACTTCCTTATCCAGAGCAGCATATAGTATTAATTATTTATATGAAACTACATTTATGAACTATATCTATACTCTTACCAATGAAACTGCTTTTGGCTGGTTGGACCTAAAAACCAACAGTGTTGATTGTCCGTAATTTTTGGAGATGGTTAAATTAATCAGTGGCTACTTATTTGGATCTTTTGTGTTTGGCATGTTTACTTGCTGCTTATAACCTATTCTCATTGCTCATTTTTTGTTTGACATTTCCCTGGTGTTCTACACTTATCTTCTCTGTTCCTGGCTGACAGTGTATCCAGTACTATATATTTTTTCTGTACTTAGGTTTAGCTTCTGTTAAAGGAAATCTTCTCATCTCATGACTTTGTAGAGTGCTTCTGGTTTATTTTTTAGCTATTGGAAGTAAAGCAATACTGATACTGCAAGTTAAGTGACACTGATAGGTACTCTGATTATACTGCCTTTGGTGGGAGAAGAAATGTGCTTTTCAGTAGAATTGTTTGCTGTTTTCCCAAATGTTTCACCTAAGCAAGGTGGAAAAGCAAGTCAGCATCACAGGCTTCAGAGGCAGTGGCAATGGCTTGAGATTTTAGTATCTACTGCCATCAACACTGTTTTGTTCTGATTGTAGAATTGTAGCATGCTTAGTGGTTGGAATGGATCTTAAAGATCATCCCATTCCAACCCCTCCTGCTGTAGGCGGGGACACCTCTCACTAGACCCTGTTGCTCAAGGCCTTTTTCCAGCCTGGCCTTGAATGCTTCCAGGGTTGGGGCATCCACAATCTCCCTGGGCAGTCTGTTCCAGTGTCTCACCACCCTCAGTAAGAATTTCTGCCTAGCCTAAATTTCCTCTTTCATTTTGTACCCACTTTTCCTTGTTCTACCACTGGAATTCCTGACAATAAGTCCTTTTACAGCTTTCCTGCAGACCCCCTTCAGATACTGGAAGTTTGCTATGAGGTCTCCATGCAACCTTCTCTTCTCCAGGTGATCAGCCCCAACTTTCTCAGCCCATCCTCATAGGAGAGGTGCTCCAGCTGCCTAATTCTTTGTGGCCCTTGTCTGGACTTGTGCCAGCAGGTCCCTGTCCTTTTTATGTTGGGAGCTGAATGCAGTGTCTCAGGTGGGATCTCCCAAGAGCAGAGGGGCAGAATCACCTCTGACCTGCTGGCCATACTCCTTTTGGTGCAGCCCAGGATTCCGTTTGGCTTTCTGGGCTCCAAGCACACACAGCTGGCTCATGTTGACTTCTGCATCAGCCATCCCCCCCAAGTCTTTCTCCCCGAGCCTGCTCTCAATCACATCTCCACCCAACCTTTAGGTGAAAAACTGGATTGTTCTATTCTTGGCACTGGACCTTTTTTGTCCTGGTATCTTCTTTAGCTGCGGTCTGGCTGTGCCGATACCTTTTGACCTATTTTGATACCAAGGTTGTCTGAAGAACCCTTGAGTAAGCTCTGAAAGAGTCAAAGACAGACAATCCTTCTATGATTATCTGTGTTGTACGTTAGCAATGCCAGGCCTGCTCTCATGGAATGCTTCTGGCTGTAGCACAGTGCCACCAAGTGTGTGGCATGTGGCACTTGGTGCCTACTGCTAGTGTTTGGTCTTGTTCTGTGTATTGCTATCCAAGCTTTTGCTGCTTTCTACGGGTACTTAAATTTTAACCAACTCTTTGAAAGTGAACATGATACATTACAACTTAATTTCTCTGGCTCAGACTTTGCCTGCAGATGGGTTATTCTGTGCCTGTCCTATTGCTTTAGATGATCAGAGCTGAGTTCAGTAAACCTACATGACTCTAGAAATGTCTTTCATTCAAAATTCCACAGAATTCTACTGAAAATATGTTCTTTATCTTTTCACGTTGCATTTTTCTGTACTCTTATTTTGAACCATGGTCATAAGTCTTAAACTCTTCCCACTTCTAAGTGGTACCTTTTGTGTACCTGTTGAGCCAAGGGGGAACTTGGGAAATAATTCCTTTATCTCTTGCTTATGGATGTTGCTGGTAAAAGTGTTAAGCTCCCTTTTTTTTTATGTCAGTTGAAATGTAACATTAATATATTTCATAGTGATGTAGATTTAGGCCTTTTGTATCTTGACTGGTATTTGCATAGGCTGTAGTTGCTCTTGAATATTTAAATGTCGACGTGCTGTGTGTAAGCATTAACCTGCTCAGCGGTCCATGACTGAGCGTAACACTAAGATTGAAATTTGCAAAAGTAGATGAACTATGAAGTGTGAAAGAACTTAAGGATTGAGTCCTTTGAGTTTTAGCAAGGTTCAGCTTGATATCTTTCAATTATTAGAATTTAAAATTCTTTGCTTATTTGTAGTTCGCTGATTGCTCTAAGAAAGAGGAAAATCTTTGGCCTATAGGGGGTTACTTTTTCAAAGTTACTTAAGGCTTCCTCTAGCACCTGGAACTTTATCCTTCTCAGGCTCTTTATCTTGTATGACTATGAGTGTGCTGTCTTTACAGTCTTCAAGATCCAGAGGAGGCACGGGATCAATTTCATCTGGCCAGACTGAACTGCAAGAAATTTGCTTTTGTGCATGTGGCTTTTGCACAGTTTGAGCTATCACAAGGTATGTAAAATAAACTTATTTGGTGTTGCTGTTCTGTATCATTCTCAGTTTTGTTCTTTTAAACTTCTGTTCCCTTACATAATTTGTAAGAAAACTGATAGGTATTGAATCAGAAAGAAAAAAGTCTGGGTTTTTTTTAAATTGAAATTTACTGAGAACATGTGTTCACTTTTAAAATTAAAATATGTACATAGTTCACTGGAGGTTTTTTCTGTTTTAGAAATAACTTTCAAACCAGGTGAAAAATGTTAGTAGCTTCTACTTTTCTAAGTTAGATCTTGCAGTGGAAAGCTTTTGGGTAAGGCTCTTCCTGCATTGAAAAGTGAGGCTCATACTTGGCTTGCTTGTGGAAGAAATTCTGTCTTCTTTCAAACAGCATCTATAGATTGTTTTTCATTAAACCAAAATACAGTGTCAATGTGCAATTTGGTTGCCCTGGTACATGCTACCATGGCTGTATTTGCTGCCCACAGGCTTGTATTTTCTGGTGTCTCCTGTTTCTGTGGGTGATTTGAACAGTGATCTATGTGACCCTGTTTATTTCTTCCTTTTGACAGTTTGCTCTGTGCAGAAAGACAAGCACATTCCATGAAAGCTGTTTTCTTATTTGAATGGAAAAATCTTGGTGGATATAAGTTTTTTTTGTGATTTGTTTTCCTTCATGTTTTTGTTCAGTATCATGCAAGTTGTTGTATACTGCCTAGTATGAGAAATTCTACCCAAACTTAGCTACACTAAATAAATTAATCTGTCTGTTCTACACTCTAGATTCTGAATACATTTTACTAGTTATTCCTCTTTCTTTACTTCTGTTTATTTTCCACTGATAGTGGTTTTGTCTATACATTTTTGCTCCAGTACTACTTTTTAACTGTATTTTAGGATATAGTTTAGATGTTCAAAGTGTGGCCCATGAGGCAGAGACGTTTTGTTAATAAGTAGATACTAATTTGTCATCTCAGATTTTCCAGTTTTTAACTGATAAGTTGATTGGCATTGGAGCAGGAAAGGCTGTGAACCAACTCCCCCCCCAGAAGCAGAAGTTGTGTTTTATGAATGACTCCTGTACAGGATGGGGAAAAGAAGACAAAAATCTGCGAGTTTGTGTCTTGTAATTACACAGTTTCTGTGTTATGCAATAAGTCAGTTGTCTGACCAGTCTTGTTCTAATATAAACTTGTGGTATTGAACTTCTAAACAGTAGTAAAAAGAAGCTAATAATTTATTTAGTGAGCATGGGATGTTTATTTAAATAGATAATTAAACACTAATACTGTAATAACGAAGATATTGTTAAATAAGTGTAATAAAACCTATTGTGTAATTTATTAAAGTGTAGGAATCTTGCTACAGGTTACCAGTGACTAAATTCATCTTTAGTTATGGGATGTGTTCATGCAATAGTTTCTTACTTTGACAGCAAGTAATCCATCTAAAATGAAGTCCTAATCCCAAAGGAAATAAGCCAGTTGTGATTGGCTTTGTTGTATCTGCAGTGTGGTCTCTGATTTGTATCTGTTACCCTTGAGCTCATCTAGGTGTATTTATATACATATTCTTTGGTAATATATATGAATCTATGGTGTCCCTGCTGGGTCTTCAAAGAGGATTATTGGAACATGTGAGTTGTAAATTGTTACTTAAGAGTGCAGTTCCTTTTTCACTGTGTCCACTTAGGCCAGAGGGAAAGGAGGAGGGTAGTGCTTTGTTGCTTCTTCAACCCAGTGATTTCAGCAGTGCTTGGCACAACTGTCAGTATTTTCTTTTGCATTAAGAAGAAAATCTTAATTGCACGTTCTCTTCCTTAGCTCACAGTTTTGCTCAAGATAAAAGCTCAAGTTGAAATTGTGACATTAGACTTAGCAAATTGATGTTGATTTCTTAATTGAATATTAGTGACCTGGAAATAGAGTGACACAATAAAGGTGCCATTCTGTTTTTGTGGCTTTTTTTTTTTTACTTAAATACTGACTACAATTACGTTTAAATACCTCAGAGAAGAGCTGTTTTGTCTTCACTTGGGTACCTTGGGTGGTGTACTTCAAGGTGAGTTGCTGTGAATTGGTCAGAACTCATGACCATAGATAAAACTCTACTTTTGACTATTTCAAATTTGAACCAATCAAGGTGGTTGATTAAGGCTTTTGGTATGTGATAAAGTGGACTGATTAAAATGCAGAAGCCCTCCAGGCTTTATTTTTTGACTTGGATCCTCATCTGTTAAGGGGGATGAAGCAGTTAATTTTTCACATACATGTTTTGGTGTCATGTTCTTTCTTACTCAATGAGGCACATAATACTAGGAGGAATTACTTTTGAGTAGCAGGTCTTGTTGAAGCAATGTGTGGTTACTAAATATAGCCAAAGGTGGAATCACAGAATGCTGGTTAAGGATTCTTGGAGCCTATCCACTTTTCTAGTGATTTAGGAGAAAAAACAATATTTAACTATATGGTTAAAAACCAAATTCTGACAAATTAGCACAAAACTGATTTAAATGAAATTATAGCTCATCTAATTTTTGTGCTTCCTTGCTTCAGTGTTTCACATGACCCATTTAATATTCTTAAAATACGTTACTTAAAGCATAAGTTCCTGTTACCTACACTGCACTTCACCAGCCTGAGCTACAGGCAACAGTGATGTCTAACTTCATTTGTGAGTGGAGTTTTGAGTGCGGGGGATACGGTGCTCTTAAATATACTATTATATATTATCAGAGATACTTAAGTATATGCATGTGTGGCATGAATGTAAGAATAAAGTGGTTTATATTTTGCTGCTTTGGAATGGAGGAAGGGCATTTGGGGTTTCAGGGGCATTGACAGCTGTAGCAAAACATTGCATCGTTTTGCCCAGATGTTCTTTAAACCAAGTAAAGTATTGTGATTACAGTAGACTTCTTTTCTTATTTGACTTTTTCTAGTAGATACCTGTGTACATGTTTACATATGTAAATTCACTGCTTCAATAGGTTTTGTTAACATGCTCCCTTTCCCACCCCAGCTCTCTTAAAAGTTCTATTTATGGCATTTAGTAATGTCTAAAAGTGTAATGAAAAAACATCCTTGCTTTTCTCTTTTCTTAACTGTAATGCTGTCCAGAGTAGTGATGTTTTATTTAACAACATCTGGTTTTAAATTTGATTTCTATTAAGTGCATTAGAGATGTTTTATAATATATACATAATAAATTTTTTACCTGGTCAGCTTTAAATGGAAGTCCATAAAGGTCATATTTCCTTGCTGATACTACAGAAAAAAATGGATTTTAGAATGAGTAGAATTTTCTTACAGTTCCTATAACACTGAAAAAAATACTGAGAATGTGTATTTTGTGACTTGGTATTCAATTTAATCTGAAAAATCGATTTGTGTGATTTGCTTGTAACTATTTCCAGGTAATTTCCTTAAAATGGTAATGTAAGGGGTGGTGTTGCTAATGAACAATGGCTCCATAGAACTATGCAAAGTGAATATAAGACAACGTGAATGTAACCATCTTGTTAAAAAAAATCTTGCCCCAGTGCAACTGTTTTTTTTTTATTTCTGTGATTTTGAACTCTGTGCTTCTTACCACTTAGAAAATGAGAAGAAGTGTAAGCAGATCCTTCAGAAAGCTGTGGAGTGCTCTGCTGTTCCCCTGGAATTGTTGGAAACTGCTCTGCAAAACTTACATTTGAAAAAAAAGCAGTTACTTTCAGATGAGGAAAAGGAGAACTTTGCAGGTAATTGTGCTTTCTTACAATACTGATTATTTATGTGTGTTGTGATTCTAGATTGGAAAAAAATCACTAGTGTTTGTCCCTTCTAGATACACACTCAGAATCTCTATTGCCCAATAAACAGATATATTTGTCTAAATTATGAATCCTATTCCTTCAATGCTTGTTTTCATCTTCAGTGCAGCGACTGTAGTTTGCAGGAGCCATGGGATGATAGATTCTGTAATTCTACGGAAAGTGTTGCTTTGACTGTCATCAGACACTTGCAGTTTGTAGTAGAGACTTACAGCTCTAAGTGTGAAGTAAGAGCTACTCTTGGTAGAGAAGAACTAGGACTGAAATATTCCGACTAAACTCCACATATATAGGTTGCTTGGAGGTGTATATTGTGACAGACTGGGGAAGCTTTGACAATAATTTCTGTGAAGTCAAATGTAGGAAAAATAATCAATTTCTACTTCATTTTGGACAAAACCCATATGTTTATCAGTACAAAACTGAAGTGCTTGGCTGTATCATAAATCCTAAGTGATCCTTATTGCTGGGCCTATAACTTCAAAAAGGGAACAGTTATTTTCTTGAAGTTTTCAAGAGATAAATTTGTTTGGAGTGGAATTGAGCAAAAAAAATACTGTTTGACTTCAGCATTGAAGTGTGTATAGCTAACTCTTTCAAGAGTGATGTCTAACGCTTCCATATTTTTGCATTGTGAAAGGACAGAATTAATGTAAAACAGTTCTGATTTAATTTCCTTAGGGGGATGTATCTTCAGGAGTGGTGTTTGGGATTTGCCTGACACCTATTGAATCAGTCTTTGACTGAAACAGTAGTGAGGGTGAACCCTTTTAACAGTATTCAGCTATGGCATTCATTTTTAATAAACTATTTTTTTGTCTTATTCTGTTTATCATTAATTGGAAATAGACATCATAAGTGCCACAGGAGAATATATTGGAGAATACGAATATCCTTCATGGGTTGTACAATTTCTTGCTGACTTTATTGACTTGCTGCTGCAGAGCTAAGGGAATACCTGTAAGAATGCATGGCAAAACCCTGCCTACCAGTTAGGAAGCAGTGAACTTTGGGGCTCATTTATTTTTTCATATATATGAGTTTGTAATTAGATATTTGAAAAATGCTAACTATTAATTCAGTTATTTAAAGATTAAAGTTTAAAAGGTAAGTAACACCAGACATGAAATATCTCAAGTTCTAGGACATACATGGCCTGAATCACTGAATTTGGCTTTAAGTGAATTTGTATGGTCCTCTGGACCAACAGAGACTACTTTAGTGTATTGGCTTTTAGGTCATTTCTGTTTTATATTATCATTTGAAGAGCTGTTTTTAAAAGTTTTCTATTTGAAAAGGTGAGTGCTGTATTTGTAAACACATTTGTTCACAGCTTCGAGATATTGTACAGAATGCCTTTGACAGTTATATGCAGTTAGTGTTGTGATGCAAATATAAACCATGCATCAAGTCTAGAAAGCTTTGGTTTATTTTTTTTTTCTTTCATTCATGCACAGCAATCTAAAGTATTTGATACACCAGGAGCAATCAAACACGTTTAGTTGGGAACAGGTAGTTTAAGAATTGTAGGTCGCAGAACCGTTTTAGAATTGTTTTGGGTGGAAGGGAGCCTTAGGTCATGGGGTCCAACTGTGGTCAGGAGTATCATGAGAAGCAGATAGGCTGTCTTCATCTGTGAAGGAATTAAAGTATTGTAGATCACCAGCTGGATGTGAGTCCAGTGGCCAGCTTGGTGGTAAAAAAAAAAAAACAACAACTTTGTTTGGGAAACAAGTGTGGGATGCATTTGTGAGATGATGGTCCTGAGTTGGTAATAAAACTACACTGTACATTGAGGCACTTGTTTTATTTAAATGAGTAGTTTGCTCTATTGGCATAAATAGTTTATAAAACGTTAAGTACTAGAAATAGCCAATACTGTGCTGTTCATCTACCAGAAGTCTGACTTCTGGCTGAAAGTAGAAGAGGGGTATGGGAGAATTCACACAAAAAGTAAAATCCATTTTAATGAAGTGATACAAATTAACAATACGAAGATAAGTGCTGTTTAAAAAAGTCCTTAAATTGTGATTTCTTGGAAGGCTGTGATTAGCCATGAATCTTGTTTGTCAAACAAATGATTTCCTATATTGATGGAATACAAGGCCTATGTGATGTAGAAGATAATATTGTATAATATCTTAGTTAGTACCTTTGAATGGTTTGGATTGGAAGGGACACTGCAAATCAACTAGTTCCAACCCTCTGCTATAGGGCAAGAACACCTTCCACTAGACCAAGTTGCTTAAAGCACCATTCAACCTGGCTTTGAACACTTCGTGTTGCCTTTGAATTTTTTCTTAAATATGTTCCTTGGTGTCTGTCTTTTTTTTTAAAAAAAGTCTTGTAGCATTGAAGAGACCTTAATCAAAAAAACCAGATATTAATCGATTTATTAATTAATTTTTATTAATTTATAAATTTAAAAAAGGGTTGTCAGGAAAATAGCTGAGCTGAAGGTGCTTAAAATAGCTTGTACTCCACACTGTTCCCTAAATGAAGAATTAAACTGGGTTGTAACATGGATGTGTGTTCATTTAGGTGTTGATACATTTTCATAACTATATTCTGAGTTCTTGTGGTTTCTTTGTCTCTAGGAAATGACGTTCCCTTCACCTGTAGGGAAAAATAATGCAGAAGATAGCATTCTGAACTGTTTATTTATCGATTTGAGGTTCTAGAATGACTTTTCAAACAACTTGATTTCTGGTTTTGTTTCCCATAAAGTATATCTGAAATATACCCTTTCACAAAGTTTATTAAGTTTATTTTGTTTTAAGATTAATGTAAAACTTCATAAAACTTCTTATAAATCTTCAATAATCAAGCAAGATAATAATCTTCTGGATTAGGATGGAGCTGGTGAGTTGGGATGTTTACTATTGCCTGCCTTGATACTCCCTGACCTCACACAAGTAATATGACTGCTCTCAAATTTGCTATCAGTGAAATCAGCTGGTTTAATTTAACCCAATTGACTGCTTAGAATAATTCAGTTGAATTTGTCTGATATGATCTGAATGATTCTATTTTCCCTACAGTATCAAGTACACAGGAGTCTGGACTTCAGAATATAGGTGGAAATCACAGAAGCTTAAAGAAGAATGATTCTAGTGAAAATTCTTCTGTTACCAGATCTTTATTTAGGTAATGTATTAATTTCTTATTTAATGTCTTACAACATCATTTAAACCAAAACCAAACACATACACTGCAGTGTTGTGTGGGGTTTTTTTGTGGATTTTTTTGTTTGAGTTTGTTTTTTCTTTTAGGGAAGAGAAGTCACAGGAACTGGGTGCTCTAGTTAATTACCACAATCCATTGAGACCGCTAAACAAATCTAACCAGGTAAAACATGTAACACTTTCTTTAAATCTTAAACTCGTTATTCTGCTTTACACACCTGGTAACTTTGAATTTGCTCTAAGATTTGCCCATTTGGGAGGATTCCTGTTACCCTAGTATGTGATGATGGTGATGACATGGAGGATTCAGATGTCCCACTCACAGCCAGTGTTACAAAGAGGTATGGTTATTGGGTTTACCTACAGCACAACAGATTTTAATATTCCTTTTCAGTGATACTTCTATTGGATAGTGAAAATGTCAGATGTTAATGTGAAATTTGACCTGAAGGATAAGGACAGATAGTCATAGTTGGAACAGGTACTGCAGTAACGTACTTCCCATCTTACTACGCAGATTCTTTATATGAAAGAAAGCATGTAAAGATGAAGAGAAAGCATGTTCTGGCTAATCAGTAAGCTCAAAAAAAAAAGGAAATGAAAGTGGAAGTAAATTATCTTTGTTTATATAGTCCAGCTTTTAAAAGAAGAGATAAGGCAGTCTTGTAACTTCCAAAATATTTTTAAATCCTCATTTTGTAGGACTTCTTTGTCTTGTTTCTCACTTTGCTGTCTGAGTGGACCTGCTTTTCTCCATATTTGTAGCTTGTAGCCAAAACTCTTCACTACTTTAAGCAGTGTGTGACTAGTTGTGACAACTTTTGTAGTACTTTTTTCATCTCATTCACAAAGAAGGCTGTTGACACAGTGTTGGCATGTGATATAATTAAGAATGTTACTTCAACAGGCAAATATCCCGCTCCAGACAAACAGCCTTTGTTGCACCTTTTCCACCATCAGAACCCAAATCTTGTGGGCGTGATTCGTACAGCCTGGGAGATTTGCAGGTAACTTAAATGTTTTTTAAATACATAAAAGGAACTCTAGCTATCCTATGATATTATTAGGAAAGATAATAATACCTTTTTCAATTCAAGAAAAAAATAATATAGGATTTCCCTTAAGGTAATCATTTGTGGATAGAAACATTCATTGTGGCTTTTACACTTGAAAATTGTTATGCATAAGAGGGCATTAAAAAAGAGCTTTCTCTGAACAGTACATCTGATGGGAGCTATGGGAGTAGTGTTAGGAATATGATTTATGGAGAGGGGGTAAACAGATTTCAACTTGACTACAGGGCTCTTTCAGCTGTAGTCATGAATTTTACCATGGGAAGTACCTATCTAATGAAGTCCATTCAACTAAGTTAAAGTGCTGTTTGGAGCCATAAACTACAGATTTTGATAGAGATTTGTTTTCATCAAAAAACAAGTGTCTTACATTACTGTTGTAATGTCCTACTAAATGTCTTATATTTTCATGTCCCATCTCCCCATGCCCTAAAAGAAAATTCCAGAATAGGAAGCATTTAGACCTTCATTATAGAAATGGGGTTATGGAAGTTCAGAATGTTGATGTTTTTAAAAACAGCATCAGTAATACTTGTCTGTGTAACCTGTACAGTTCCCTGGTGCATGTTTGCTTTGCAATGCACCTGCCATTTATTTACCTTAAGGAAATGTCTTTTGTATACTAGTCTTGAGTTTTCCTTTGATTCTTTTTAAAGTTTATTTTTATGTTCTTTAGTCCTTACAAGAAAAAACGGCTTTACAGTCGCAGATGTTGGATGAGGGCAGCTCAGAAACAGCTACCAATTCAACTGTAACTCTCAAAACCAAAGTGGATGCAAGTCTTCCGACGAAAAGAAAAGGTAACTATTAATGTCATATTTGAATAGTTTGAAATAGAACAAGCATTGAAAATGTGCTGTTCTGTATTATTTTTTCAAAATGCATTGCTAAATAAAATGTTTTTCAAAAAGCAGAAGTTACTACATTATTAACATACTTTTGGAGAATGATTCTTCAAGTTCTTTTAAAAACAGCCAGTTTTGATGTATTTCAGAAATAAATACTTCACTAGCTATTGGGTTATCAATGCATGGATTTTGACTGTTGTGTGAAGTCAGCTAGAAATAGGGATGGCATGAGATTACATTATGTTGTGTCTTTCTGGAAAATGTTGTAACCAATTTAGATTTATAGCAAGGATTTCAGGGCTAGCAAAATCTAGAAGGTTGCTACTAATTCTTTGCCAGCTTCATGGAATATGGAATACATGTATTAACCTCCTATGGTTACTTGCTACTTTAGTGTTTCATCACCAGAAAGAAGTCGACCAAAGCTGGTTCCCTAAGTGGCTTTCTCATCCTGCTGAAAAAATTAATTAATTAAAATGTCTAATATTGCAAAAAAAAAAAGTTGGATTTAGGATTGTATAAGTACATATATATTGTAGGAAAGAAATATTTTGGTTGAAAAATTGTGCTTTTTCAACTTCTGTGTCCCCTCAGCCCCCTAGTGAAATTTTCCCACTGACTTGCACTGGGAACAATTTGTGTTTTGGGTCATACTTTCCCTGTTTGTGCTTCATTCACATTTCCAGGTGAGATGCTGGTTGAGGTAGTTCAGTCCTTCAGCAGCTGAATTGCACTAAGCTGCTCAGCATGGGATGCTGCTTTCTAGTACTTTGAAAAGAAAACTTTTCAAGCTTGTGAAGGTACACTCTTAAGCTGTGCTGTTTGCAACCTGCAGTGCCACATCCCACCATTTCACTCTTGTACTACCTGTGCAAAAGGAACCAGGAGACAGAGTGCCAAGTCCCTTCAGGCCTCTGGCTTCAGGCATTACATTGGATTATAGATTGCCTATTGTCACAGACAAGAGACTTCTAATTTGAAGTATGCTTAATATTCTGGGATGTTGTAGTACAATTTATGAATGTATTCTTAATTTGTGTGTTGGTGAAGGAAACAGTTGCATCTCTGTTACTGTTACCATATTATCCTAAGATTTTGAAGAATGTTGCCATTTTACTACCCTGGATTGAATATGGAGCCTGAGGACTTCATTAAAGTCTTTTAAAGCCTAATTCCAGTAAATCATCTCTTTGTTTAGTCTTATCTAGAAAATGAGGTAAAATTATTCTAGAAACTTCTCAAGTGTTGAATATTGAATCATTTTAATAATCTGTGGTTTTTGGTTTTTGTTTTTTTTTTTTTTTTTTTCCCCAGAAAACAAAGTTCAGCATCTGGAGCTGAATATACCAGAGCCCAGGAGTCTGGAAAGTCAACAGCAACAGTCTAGTTTTGGTGAAAGCTATAGAAAGCAGTTGGAGCAGACTAAACTAAACTGTGTTAATTCTATGAAAAAAAAAACAACGCAAGAAGTGTCACAGAAAAGCTACTATGGAGAGGTAAAGTAACAAAAGGTGTACTGCATGTGTGCTAGCAGCAGCCTTCTCACATTGAATAAATTATTTCTGTGTTCTTAATTGCAGCTCCCTGTGTGATAAAATATCTTGCTTTGCCCTTTGTAGGGAAAACAAATGAACCGTGTACAGTCTGGTCATCCTGTTTCAAGACAATTATCACCACCAGATGCTGTTTCTAAGAAAAGTGGCCCATCACATGTTTATGGAACCCCAAGCACCACATCTAATGATTATATGGCCTGGTAAGCCTACTATAAGATGGTAGTTGATCTCTGGACAGGCTTAAGCAGATTTTTACAGGGTTTAAGTTTTTCTGTTCAGATACCAAACATTCAAAATGCTTCTGTAAAGTGCCTGACTTTGAGATTCAGATTGCATTTAGGGACCTTTGCCTTTTCGGGCAGCTTTTCAGCTTTTGAATGTTTCCCATCAAATCAGTAAGCCCTTAGTAGTGCATTTACTTTTTTCACTGTTCCCTGCTACATGACACTTTCTTTTGGATAACTTTTATGTGGTTGACAGGCTTTTTAGATTGATAACTATATATCAGTTTATTTCCCATGATGCAAGTGTCAGGTTTTTTAAAAGCACTTCAAGAAATCCAAAGGCTTGTAGAATTAAGCGTCTGTGTTAGGAAATTGTAGCATTTGTTTATCTGTGTTACCTCAAATTAGGCATAAACCTCTATGCCTGTGTTGGCAAATCTTTCTAATTATATTATGACTTATTGTTTTCATAAGTCTCTAGGGTGAATCATATAGGTAAAGGTTGTATGCTGAGTAAGCACTGTTCCTGTTGGTAGGACCTCTGTCTCTATACCTGTAGAATTCAGAATATATATAGGGCATGAACCACATCGTTTCATGAAGAAAATTGATAATAGTGCTGGATTAAATTCCTTATTTAGTTGTATGTACATAGTAAATATGCAGAATTGCTGAGTGTTTCTGTATTCAAAGAAAGCCATGCTTTGGACTGTTTGTTTTTTGGTTGTTGTGTTTTTTTTTGTTTGGTTGGTTTTTTTTTTTTTTTTTTTCTTCTGTGATTTTACTCTACCAAATCCTAGTTTTATACATTCTTTTCCAGTTCTGATCCTGGCATTAGTTTCTGTAAAATACTAAATAGGTAGTGGGGAAAAATAAAGTATGTTCAGAAATATAACTAAATAGATTATAGACACATCAGGAGAACAAATAAAAAAAAATCCATAGGATTTTTTGCAATCTTTAGCTTTCTTAAATCCATGATCTTTCTGCTCATACACAGTGTAGCTAAAGCTCTCAAGGCAATAGTGAGGGTTCTTGAAGTTGACTGTCTCGTTATGCTTACTTTAAAAAATAGGTCATCTAAAAAGTTTTTGAATAAATAATAAGCTGGAGAAGAGTAACTGGCTCAAATTCTCTTATAGTCAGCTCTTCTAGCTTTATAGTTCTTCCACTTTTCAGTAAAATCACATTTTAAAAAATATTTGCTAATATTGATAGTTTATTTCTAAAAGGCCTTCTAAATGAAGAAGTTGAAGTGGTCTTGATGATGATTATTGAATGAAGGCTTGGGCTCTTGCTAGTCAATAGGGTTTAACTTTCAAGAAACACTGAAGACTTCAACTTTGTTGTTAAAGTTATCTTAAGAAATACAACTAATGCAGATATTGTTCATGTTTTTTGTTAGTTTCAGCACACCAGTTGTAAAGGACAAGTTTCTACCAGGATGTCAAATTTCTACTCCCTACAGCCAGTTCCCTTATTATTTACCACATACTCCAGCAACTCCATTTCAAAATCAAGTTGGCTTGCAGGTAATAATTTTCTGTCATTTTTTCAGTGCATATTTTCATTGGGGACTTTAGGTGAATAAATGTGTGTATATATTTTTTTAATCTGAAGTTACTGTTCATCTTCCTAGATGAGTAATGAAAAGTAGTCTATTATTCCCAAAATAACTTTCTTCATGTGTATGTCTGAATTTAGATGACATAAATCAGGTGTTGGAAAATCAGTTCAATTTTGTCAAAATGCTGGAGCCTTAATGTCTGCAATGTAAGCCTTTTCAGATCTTAGATAACAACAGAGGAAAAAACTAGAGCCTCTGTTTTTGTTCTGCAGTGCTTTTACAGTGGTACTACCCACTACAGTACAGTACCAATAAAGAGAAGCAGTGTGTTGAAAACCATGAGTTTCCGGGACTAAAAAGATTGCATTTCTCCTCCATTTTTGTTAGATTTCACAAATTTTGATACATTTGTTGTGGCCTGACATAATGTAACAATGGGTTATCTTAGATGTGTTCTACATTCAGGTAGGAACCCTCCCCATTTGTAGATAAAACTGGGGGATAGGTTTAAGCTTCTTACCAGAGGATAAGTATTAATAAATAATAAATCAAGCTTGAGGCCTTTCTATGGCTTGGTGTAGCAGATATGGGCAATGCAGGCTGTTTCAACTTTATGCTACTGCAGTCTTCTAGCTAGTAATTAGCTTCAAATAAAACGGTAGATTATTTCAGTACAGCTCTTAAGTTCCATGTTGGGACTGAAAGTCTCTTGGATAATGTAGTTTCTGACGTTATATGTAAAGAGGAAGGTGTCTCTAGTGATCTGGGAAGCCTTATTAGAGAACATCCTTTCCTTGATTTCCAGTATGAAGAGTACTGGCACCTTTTACAGGAGTTCAATTAAGTCATGTGCCAAATCATGATCAGTATATGGGGGTTGAGCTTTCATTTGAAGTTTCTTTGCTGCTTCTAAACAACTTTTTCTTTAGAAAGAGCAAGACAAAGCATTTTAACTTAATAAAAAGTAGAGCTCTCAAGTTCTGTTGCACATACCAATATTTATTTCTTAACCTTTTCTGTGCATACACAGGTTCCAGCTTCTATACCTTCTCATGAATGCCTTGCCATCAATGGAAGAGTTTATACAGTGTTAAAGCAAATTGGTAGTGGAGGCTCAAGTAAGGTAAGGTGCTCCTTTATCCTTTTAGGCAGTCACTCATTTACGCAGTAGTAGTTCTATTGTAAATACACATCGAAATCATCTAATGAGTGCCTAGTGTTAATATGTACACGGTGATTGACCCAAGGAATCTAGAACTTTGCTGGTTTAGTGCTATGCTTAGACTTTTCACTCTTGAAGATAATTTCTAGGGTAGAGTAAGCATTAAAATTCCTGGTAGAATTAGCTCTTCTGTTGAGAGATGTGCTGCATTGTGTACATCCTAATGTGACAGACTGTTTAGAGCAGTGTTGGGGAATGGGTGACTTGTAAAGTTGATTGAGAGCCTGAAAGAGGCAGACCATGTCTTATCAACTTCTGTAACTTGTGTGAGAAGTAGAGTTGTAGCTGTGTCTGAAGTGGTGAGTGAGCTGCTTTTAACATGGAAATGTAGGGTCCTGGGAGCTTGCGAAACGATATTGTCAAAATCTCTGGGGTTTGTTATAGTTCCTTACTTTCTTAACAGCATGCGTAGTTTAGCTGGATGTTGTGGGGAACTATGTCAAAGGCCTTACAGAAGTCCAGATAGCTGACATCTCTACCTCTTCCCTTGTCCACTGATGTAGTCCCTCGCAGAAGGCCACTGGGTTGGTCAGACAGACTTGCATCTGTTGAAGCACTGCTGGCTCTCTCAAATCACTTCACTGTTCTCCATGTGTTTTAGCATAGCTTCTAGGAGGATGTGTCCTAAGGATAGCTAATTTAATTAATTACTCAGAGAGGTCTTTCCCTTTGTGAATCCATGTTGACTGTCTCTGATCGTTGCATTTTAGTAGTACCAGTAGGATATTCTCTGTAATTTTTCCAGCAACTGAGGGTAGGCTACCAAGTTTGTAGTTTCCTGGGTCTTCCCTCACATCCTTCTAGTTAATTGGACTAATATTAGCCAGCTTCCAGTTAGCAGGGAACTCCAGAAAGAAGAGCTCTCTGTGTTCCTAGCGTATGGTTGTAAAATGAAGTAGGGAGGCAGGGACCTCTGTCACTTTCTCATAGTCTGCTTAAAACAAGGCCAAAACAGAACATGTTATGCATGCGTTTTTGCGTTTAAATATTGCCAAGGATGGAGATTTCACAGCCTATCTGGACAAGCAGTTTTCCTGTTGGACTATATGACAGTGAGAAAAATCAAAATATCCAACTGTAGTTTTCCTTGTTAGCTATGTCTGTTGCATCTCATATTTTGATGGCTCAAGAGGAGTCTGTCATGCCTTCCCTTTAAATGGCTGAAGACAGCAATAGGATTTCTTGCAGTCTTCTCATCTGAAGCCTGAATGAGGCTTTGTGCTCTCAACCTCTTCTAATATGCCATGTGATCTAGCCTCCAAATGATTTTGGTGTGACAAAATCAATGTGTGAGGGCACATCAAACCTGTATCTCTGGGAGTGTTATTTCCTTATCTTTATCTTAGGAACACTGCAGACTCATGATGTACTACATCTGGTGAAATATAATGTAGCACCAAGATAGCTTCTGATGGAGGGTTGTTTCTCTTGTAACCGGTGTCTTCTTTCTTGATATTTTTTCTTTTTTTTCCTTCCCCATGCTGACTTGTATGAATTTCTTTGTGTTGTTTCTTTCTTTTGAAAAGATAGACTTCTTTGGTATTCTGGCTGAGTTGAGATGAAGGACCATAGTAAATCAGAATTAGGGATGAATGAAGTTATTAAGTGATACTGTTTTGCAGGTGTTTCAAGTACTGAATGACAAGAAGCAACTGTATGCTGTCAAATACGTGAATTTAGAGGAAGCTGATCAACAGACTGTTGAGAGCTATAAGAATGAAATTGCTCATTTGAGTAAACTGCAGCAACATAGTGATAAGATCATCCGCCTTTATGGCTAGTGAGTAAATACTAACTTTATTTAATCAATATTTCTCTATAAAAAGATATTGCCTTCACTTTTAACATACATATTTTATTTTTAGTGAAATCACTGATCAACATATCTACATGGTAATGGAGTGTGGAAATATTGATCTCAATAGCTGGCTTAAAAAGAAAAAAAAGATGGATCCATTGGAACGAAAGAGCTATTGGAAAAATATGCTGGAAGCTGTTCACACAATCCATGAATATGGTATTCTTAAATAATTCTAGGTATTTGTATAGGATATATGGCAGATAATATGGTTTAATTTTGGAGGTGGTATTATTTTTAGTGTTGGTGTAATCTTTGTGATCTTCAAAGATGGGTATTTACTGTATTTTTTTAAAAAGCAGTGAAGCAAAAAAAGGTAACTCTTGATCCAGAGAAGGATCTCACAAATATCACTGTTTATGTAATGCTATGTTTTCTTTCAACAGCCAGAAAATATTTTCTGTTTTAGACTACATTGAATACTCCCAATTCTACTTGCTCTCTGTTAGACTGAAATTTTAGCCACTCATTCTCTCCAGAAGTAGCTTTGACATTAATGACAGCTCTGCCATCTTTATTTTAGGAACAAGTGGAAACACTTGGTCAGAGTTCTTCAGGCCTTCCTCTCTTCCTTACCTATATAATTAAAGTGTATGCATCTATATTCTGTTTGTATAGCATAAAGGAGAGGGCAGACTTGGATCTTTTCCTGTATGATAATGAAGACTAGTACATATAGCAGAAAGCATCACCTATTTTCAGGACTAGAGCATTCAATAATATAGCAAACAGCAAAACCTACTGAAATTCAGGGTCCATATATACATGTGATCTTTTGAACAAAGACATTGAGTTCTGTAAAATATCTAGATAAATTGGTTGATTATGTAGATAGTAACCAAAATTCATGTTAAATTGTGCAAGTAGAGATTGTGAGAAGTCAGTTGTGTATACTCCCTAGTGAATGGTACCTTTAATCAGACTAAGCAATATAATTATTTTATTTTAAGCACCTGCTTAGCTAATTAGAGAGAACTACAGGCATGGGCAGGCCACTGAATTGCTCCAAAGCAGCAATTCACTGTGGCCACATGCACACAGAGCTGGAGGGTCTGTCACAAACTGAGACAAACTGTGCAACTCAAATTGCTTGGAGCTGTTCTGTGGTAGCTACAGATTTGAATAAGTAGTAATTCCAACTGTCAACTCGTGCAAGTCTTAACTGTTTAGGAAGAAATGGAAACACATTTATGAAATCTGCAGCGACTCAGATAAAGCCAATCTGCACCTTCTCTCTGTGCAAGGGTTATGGGAATTGAGTAATTCTAAACCTTATGATAGTAATTTGGATTTACTTTAAACTCTTTTACAGGCATTATTCACAGTGATCTGAAACCAGCAAACTTTCTTATAGTTGATGGAATGTTAAAACTAATTGACTTCGGCATTGCAAACCAAATGCAGCCAGATGTGACAAGTATCATTAAAGATTCTCAGGTGAAATACTTCCAGAAAAAACATGTTCATTTTTTTTTTTCTCAAGTGCTGTAGTACCTGCTGATAATTTTGATTATAATAACCTCAATTACTATTGAAATTTTATGCTGAATGGTTTTGCATGTGTTTATAAATATTCATGTATATTGATTTTTACATGTTTTTAATGAACAGAATAATAATGGCCTTTCAGCCTTAATACAAACTTTTGAGATGCTTTTCAGTATTTTGGGGCAGAAATCTAAGCTTTTATTATATTAATTAAATTTAATGTATGCTTTACTTAAATAATATTTTTTCATTTTTATGGCTAGGCTGGCACAATGAACTATATGCCACCTGAAGCAATAGAAGATAGGTCTTCCTATGGAGAAAATGGCAAGCCCCGTTCTAAGGTAGTACAATCTTTTTCCTCCAATTCCCTTCATATTAAGAAGGAAGTAATTCAATCATGTATCTTTAGATTTGATTTTTTTCAAAATCTTCCACTGAAACTTGAACATAAGAAAACTTACTATGCCATGATGATGGTGCGCAGAGTTGGAAAGTTAAGCCTAGTCTCCCTAACTACCTAAAAGCATTTGGCAGATGGTGTTTAGAAAAATGTAAGTGATCAATTAATGAGTAAAATTGAAAGTAAAACAGAGGCATAGGCTTGAGCATTTTAGGGCCACATGTATGAGTTCAGTGTATCCTATTAATTTTTCTACACTACAGAGTATTGTGTATTGTAGAAAATTTTATAACATCACCAGGGCGATGGAATGTGAATGATGAGGAAAGTACTGAAGGAAAGCATTTTCACACTGGCAGTCAAACTTCAACTGAGGGGTACATGGTTTGGTGGAAAAGTATTTAAAATCCATATGTACTTGCATATACATGAAGATTAACTTTTCAACAGTTGAATGGAATTATGTAATGAAATACAATCTTGTCTTTCTAAATAGAGAATAAAATATTTTATAAGTGGATTTCTTTTTTGAGGATGATAATTTTTTACCTTGTTTTATACTTTTAAATTAAAACTGCATGCAAAGTGCAGACTTGCTCAGCACATCTAAGCAAAAATCTAACCACTGTGCTGGGAGTCAGGTTCTCTGTATGCATCTTCCTCCACTCCTCTCCTCTCCTCCACTCTGTGCTTCTCTTAGAGTGCTTCAGCTTCAACAGGAGAAGTGGGAAGTTGTTCTGCAAGGAATAGCCTGGGTGTCATGGATCTGAATCCTTTAAACCCAGGGGAATTGAACTGTAGTTTTCCACTATGGAGACATAGCTGTGATGTCTCACAGTTTCCTGGATTTAAATAATTTAGTATGCTTTTACTTGTATTCATTTTTAAATCTGAGATTAGAATCCTGCAGTATGACTTAAGGAGTAACTGTAGTTTTAAATTAGTTTTTCAAGTAAATTGATTTTTCAAAAATAGTTAATAAGAATAGTTTTCTTATGGACTATCAGTCAAGGAAGCCACATCACTGTCTTAGTAGATAATGGTATGCTGCCTTGGTGATTTTATGTAATAATTACAAAGATCTCTTATACAATGAAAACTGTACAATTGCATGATAAATTGACTGAAGGGCCAGTTTCTTAAGTAGAGAGTAATCTTCAAACTTTTTTTTTTTTTAAATATTAGATAAGTCCCAAAAGTGATGTGTGGTCACTGGGCTGCATTTTGTACTGTATGACATATGGAAGGACTCCATTTCAACATATAACAAATCACATCAATAAAATGCATGCTATTGTTGATCCAAGTTATGAAATAGGGTTCCCAGATATTGCTGAGAAGGATCTTCAAGATGTGCTGAAGGTAACTGTTCCTTTTGATTTAAATAATGGTAATTACTTTTATGTAAAGCATATTTTCTAAAACTGAGTGAGATATGCTTGAGAGGAGTTTTCCTCAAATAGATGCTCACTGCTACTTGTAGTAACAGGCCTTATTCCAAAAGAAGAAAGAAGCTAAAGCTACTTCATGTAGTTTCCATATTAAAGTCTCTTTTCAGCTCAAAACCAGCTAAGTAAATACTGAAACCAGTCTGACTTAAATCCTTTGGGTCAACATCCAAAGTAAATACTGTTAATTCCTAGGACAATTCATAATATATAGGCAAAACATTCTTCCTCTTTTTTCGTTTGCAGCGCTGTTTAATAAGAAATCCTAAAGAAAGAATTTCTGTTTCGGAGTTGCTGGTACATCCCTATGTTCAAATTCAAAGTCATTGTCAAACAGGTACATTTATTTTAAAATGCATTTTTATTTAATATTTCTAACTATGCTTTAAAAAATGCTTTACTCTTAGATGTACTAGGAGCTTGTTGGCATGACTCAGTTTTGTTTGGTGCCTACATTTGCTTCAGAAAACACTTCAATATTTTCATTCTTAAACCTCTTTCACACTGTTCTGACAATTCTTACACAGATAATGTATACAATTTCAACATAACTATAAATTAACTGCAGGTGTCTCAAATGCAAAAGGAACAACAGAGGAAATGAAACGTATCCTTGGCCAGCTTGTTGGCTTGAATTCTCCCAATTCTATTTCTAGAGCTGCGAGGGTAAGTAAATTATATTTTCTCTTTTGTATAGTAGTACATGCTCATGCAGACAAAGGTTAGAATGTTCACTAGTGGAAGCTGAAACAATACTAGCATAGATGGAAAAACATTGCATATATTAGTGCTTTTATTTGCAAGCATGCAGAATCTCTCTACATTCTTCTGAATTGGAAGGGTTGAAAATGATGCCAGTAGTCTTTTCATTTAGTTTTTGCTTTCCTTTCCACCTCCCAGTAGATTTGTTTTGCTTTTAAGCTGCCCCTATGCAGGGGTCTTCTAATTTAAGAGCTCTCGCCATGGAGAAATTATCTAGATTGATCTGTAAAGTGTGCATACTTTTGGACTGCAACTGTTCCTGCTTCCTGAAAGTTGCTGAACTGTTATTGCAGTGCTATGTGTAAATTAGTTGCTGTGTGTTGAAGTATTGCAGTCTCTGTTTATTGCCCAAAAGAGAAGCTTGATAAATCTTCAACTCTGTTCTTTCTGCCTGTGTCTCAGAAGAAGTAATGGTGGTAAAATATGCATAAGACCTTGAAAAGGCAAAGCTACTTTCATGGGGGAGGAAGGCAAATTCAGTGTATATTAAATCTAAAGGAGTTTATGCTTACACTTCTAGTAGCACTTGATCTGTTTTAAATATGAGGATGAACAAGTAGTTATTCTTCTAACAAAATGGTGATGTGGTTGTTTGTGGGTATATGAGTATCTCATGTAAAGCTTGCATGCCCTGAGCACAAAGGTAACTCTCTCCTTCCATTCTGGTGTTTCCATAGTGGAGACATTTAATAGAGTAAACTTGATTTTTAGATCTTGATTTTTATATCTCTGCAGCTCATTTGTTCTCTCCTGACTTGTGAAGCTCTATAACTTTGCCCATACTGCTAAGTCAGTACGTGTATTTTCTTCTGGGCATTGCAGTGCATTACAGCTGCTAAAATAAACTGTCTTAAGTGTGTTTTTATTGTTGATTTGACAGAGCAATTTTGATATGGAATATTTCAGTATGTGATTTATTTCAGGTGATAATGTTTGTTATATAGTTCAAATCCATGTGCAGTACAACTGTGTTCACCTGAATACCCTGTGTGTTTTACTTTTCAGACTTTATATGAACAGTGCAACAGTGGTAAAGCTCTTGATGTATCAGCATTTGCAAAACCTGGGAGTCAAAAAACACGGACGAAAAATTGATGTACTACTGTTCAGGAGGCAACAGGTGTCTCATCTGTTCAAAAACTATTTTGTGCTGCTAGCTTTTAAAAGGACACTCAGCATAAAGTTTGCATTTTTATATGTTCTTTGTGTTCTTCTGATAATACCTGCAGGTCGTTAAAAAGAATTTAATTGAATGCTTTTCACTGTGGGCTCTTCCACTCCTTGCATGCTGCTTGGCTTGAGCAACAGCAATGGCTACTTGGTGATTATGGTCTATATTACTTACAAAGCACTACAGTGTCTGGAGTACAAAAACTTGTATGAGAAGCTTTTAAGATGAGATCTTATAAGAAGCTAATATAAAAAAGTTCCCAAAAAATGCTAACTGATGTTTGTGAAAAACATGAAATATCTTTTGAAACACCTCCTAAAGCACGATCAGAGTGTTATGCTGTTCTGCTCTTTGCTAACAAGTACCTCATGTCCAATTTTGACCATAACCAAGGAAATGAACACTGTGTAAACAACCAGTTACAATATTAGTAGATGCATGTAAATATCACCAGTTTTTGAGCTATTCCTGTGGTTAAGTGTTATGATGGAATCATCAGTACTGTTCTGAACTGATATGAATAAAATGGCTCTTGTTGTATTAAAAATAGTATTATAAGTGTAGTCTGCTTTTCAAATTTCAAAATAGTAGTAAATCCTTTAGGATTCACAAAGCATTCTCTAAAACGCACTGCATTTTAAGAGGAGTGGATTTTGCATCGTTGTTACTGGATTGGTCAGGTTTTAACTGAATTACATTTCTGGTGCAAGTGTATGTCCATACCTGCCCTCGCTTGTTTTGGGTTAACTGATTCTCCACATTGCACAGGGAGAGTGATCAGGAGTGGGAACTGTTCCTGAGAAGGAGGAGGGCTGAAGCAGGGGCAGAGAATGTGTGCTCACCCCAGTGTTGGAGCACACACAAGAACAGCACATCTCCCTTCCTAAGAGCAAACCTGGAACGATAAGGTGTTGATCTCATTGTCATTATATGAAATATAATGGGTGTGGAATCTCAATTAGTCATCTGTCAGGATGGAGGTAGCTGTTCCATATTTCTAGTGAAAAAGGTTTGTTCCCCATAATGGTCTTGTTCTTGTTCATTTTTTTTAAAGTCTTAAATTTTTTAAGACTTAAAAATTCTGCTGCTGCAGAATTTCAGTGGTATTTCAGGCATAAGGAATACATATGCTAATTGTACTCCACTTTTTGTTAATGGTTTGTTATACAGATGTTAAAATTTTCAAAGTTGAAGCCAATGAAGAACAAAATGTTCTGCACATTTCATATTCTAAACAGTTGGAGAGATTGCTATGGTATGGGAACTGAAACACTGACTTTCTCT